>JAMFTG010000080.1:247500-267500 GCA_023974075.1 Chaenocephalus aceratus
AAATAAACTGTAATTAAGTTTTACATAAAATAAACTGTAATTACGTTTTACATAAAATAAACTATAATTACGTTTTACATAAAATAAACTGTAATTAAGTTTTACATAAAATAAACTGTAATTACGTTTTACATAAAATAACACTGATGTAATTATAAAAAACAAGGCATCAGTCGAATGATCCCCTGAAGCGGATGGTTAACACGGGAGAGATGGAGATCACTTCTACTACTTTTTCATGCTAGTTCAAAGTCAACTTTATTGTTAATCTTTCAGTGTGTGTGCAGACAGAGAGATCGAAATACCGTTTCCCACAATCCCAAATACAAATACATATTAAAATATGTATAAAATATGTATATACCTATACCTAACAGACACATGTATATGGGATGGGGAAGGTGTTTGACTATATGTATGTGTATATGTGTGAGTATGTATGTGTGCATATATGTATATCAGTGTATGTATGTGTATGTATATGTATATATGTCAATCAACAGGTAAAGCAGATTAATAATAATAATAATAATAATAATAATAATAATAATAATAATAATAACAATAATAATGCAAAAAAAGATAATTATTGCAGATTATAAATAAATAATTTAGGGAAAAGGGGGTGAGATTAAATAAATTATACTTCTTCTCACTCCTTTTCGAACACTAGATGTGGCACTGTTTATGTTGCTAATGTTGTTGTTGTTGTGTTGTTGTTGTTGTTGTAAATGTAATTTTTTGTTTTGATTTCTCTTACATGACTATGCACTGCAACATTTGTTTGTTATTATTTATTTTACTTGTTCGAAATAAATGTATCAATCAATCAATCAATCAATCAATTAATCAACCAATCAATCAACCAACCAATCAATCAATCAATCAATCAATCAATCAACATGTACAAAATAACTTCAATATCTAGTTCTTCTTCTTCTTCGTTGTCCAAACAGACACTTCTCAGATGACAGAATTGTGTAGTCACTGTTGCCTCATTGTTTGTTGTGTGAATCTACTCCAGCAGCCCCAGCCTGCGTTCCCCCGCCTGCTCTCAGCGGGGCGGACCTGCAGCGCCGTCCTGCTCGCCTGCCGCCAAAGGTACGACCAAGGATTTATTAAACTGACAAAAACAAGCAAGAGCAAAGACTAAGTTACTGCAACTCCTTCCAACTGCTGAGGTTTCTGTGGCCTTCAGGTTTTCTAACAGATTTGGTTTCATGAATAATTATGCTGACAGTAGATGTGGGATGCTGCACTTTGACATGTCACTGCTTTTGATTGGTGGGTGAATGCTTCTTCTATTTTTTAATATATGATTTATTTGTGACATTGTCAAACACAGAAAGCATACATACATACATACATACATACATACATACATACATACACACACACACACACACACACACACACACACACGCACGCACGCACGCACGCACGCACGCACGCACGCACGCACGCACGCACGCACGCACGCACGCACGCACGCACGCACGCACGCGCACACACACACACACACACACAGTACACACATACACACACATACATATACATACACACACACACATATATACATACATACATACATACACATACATACATACATACATACACACACACATACATACATACATACATACATACATACATACATACATACATACATACATACATACATACATACGTACATACATAGACCCTCACATGTACGAGAAAGGGAGTAAAAGAGACCATTCGACCAGGGTCAACAACTCCGAAAGAACAACCAAACAAACAGACAACATTGCAATCAAATCAAATAAATAATAATAATAACAACAACAACAAAGAAAACATATACAAGACATTTTAAGGCATTACATGTGGGGTAGGTAATTTTGGAGAAACCAGCTCGAGTGCGCTAGAATTTGAAAATACACAGCCGGAAAAAATCTGCCACTTCCTTACAGAGCCCCTCCCCCACAGAGCCCCTCCCCCAACACACACGAACGCGCACATGACCAATGAGGGCACGAGAGGAGTTTGTGCCCCGATGGAAGGCTGACAGGCAGGTAGGCCATCCAGTTACTTTAGCCGGCTCAGATGATTGGTCGTGCTTTTTTACAGCGCCACGGCTTCCACAGATGACATTTATTTATGGATTTTGTGTCAAAGCACTTCAGATATTCATTGCTATCGGATGTTCAGAGCATTCCATGGAATATAACAAAAAGTGTATCTCGAGCCGGTTTCTCAAACCTACCCCACCTTTAAGCTACTCGGCATACTGTGTGCTATAGTGGGGGGGAAAGCAGGAATGATGCATCTTCTATTTGATTAATAACTGCATCGTCTTAGGTTAAAGTTTAATTTGAAAGCACTTCGCGAGCACAGACCTCCACTCAGGCTAAATGCCATATCTCACAATATTAAATCTCCACTCCAAAATGTAACATGTTCTTCCTTGGCCCGCGCTACTCCTTTAATTTCAGTTTCGTTAGCAAATCGAACCAGTAATTTGACAAGGACGCAAAAACGGAATAAGAAAACCAAACCGTCTTTGCCAAAGCTCCACTTTAATATGTTATTCTACTTGTTGTCTTACAGAAACCCCAACAAGAGTAAGGTCATCAACGGAGCGAGAAGTCATATGTGTTACGTTAAAGAAAGACCCGAAGCTTGGCCTTGGTACGACGATCGAATCATCATTTTACAGAAAAAAGCCCTCGCCCGATTCTTCCCTTCTTTTCAAACAAGTCTTTTTCTTGACACATCTTCGGTTAATGTCCCTGCAGGTATACTGATGGTGGGAGAGGACACTCTTGGCCATTATGACTTGGGCATATTTGTTGCTTCCATTGTGCCTGGTGGCCCGGCTGATAAGGACAGACGCATTCGACCAGGTAGAGAATCATGTGGACGTTTTACTTTATCCTTATCGACACTGTTTAATATACTGCTATAGTTCAGCCAGTTCTGGTGTCCGGTGCCTTGCTCAAGGGCACCACAGCTGGGCCTAGGAGGTGAACTTGGACCTCTCCAAGTAGCAGTCCACACTCCATATTTAGGACTGTTCGGGGACTTGAACCGGCGACCCTACGGCTCACAGTCCAAGCCCACTGCCGGACAAGCCAAATATCCTGGGGTCAAAAGAAACATTGGTACCGCTTTACAATAAGACTTACGGATAGTTTGTAATTAATGTATTAATTAGGTTGTGAACACTTTATAAATCATTAATAAGCTTTATAAGACATGAGATAAACAGGGCGACTGTGACCGGCTGCTGCCAGATAGTGAGCCCACATGGATCTGAACGGCTCAGCCTTATTAGAAACGGTAGTAACTCGTAAATAAATGGTCATAAAGAGATGCCAAGAAACATCAAGATGGATGAGGGAGAATCAACTCAGTGAGCAACAGATACCAAGGATGCTGGCTGATGAAGAAGACGAAAGTACGCTAATGGCGCATTTCCACTGCAGCGGGTAGCCCCGTTTTAGCACCGGCTAGCGGGTACTTTTCCCCTCTTTTTCCGGCCCCATAAAATCGTGGTTCTATCAGGCCAGGGCTGAACTAGTGACGTCAACACTCTCGACTGCTGATTGGTCAGAGAGAATCGTCACGAGATCGCGCACGAGATCATCCCTAGCGTCGCATATATATCTAGAAGCAAGCTTGCAGCATTTTTGTAACGGAGGAGTTACAAAAATGGCAACGTCAAAGAAAAGCACGCCGTGGTCGACCGAGGAGGTGACGACGTTCCTACATCTCATTGGGGATGATAAAATCCAGCGGGAGCTCGACGGAACAACTCGGAATGTGAGAGAGAAAAAAAAAGCCGATCGCCCCGCCTACACTGCGTTGCTATAGTAACTACCCCAGGTCCTAAACTGTAATGGAAATGCGCCTCGGCCTCGGACGGCCAGCGAGGCAGCCTGAGGCCTGAGCGAGGACGCTTAGGGACGCTTAAACGGGGCTACCCCCCTGCAGTGGAAATGTGACATAAGTAGCCAATATAAGGCTCAGTCATCTTGCCAAATAGTGAGCCTGTGTTGATGTATAAAAACTATGTTAGAACTGGTTTATAAATTATTCTTAGTGATTAATAAAGTGTTTACAACCTAACTATAAACCCTTTATGAATCCTTTATAAGGTAGTCTTATGTAAAGTGGTTACCGAAACATTTGACCAGTAGGGCTCAAATAATGACTTCAAGCGAACTTAATATGACAACGAAGGGAGGCAAACACGCTTCAAAGAGACGCAATGACGCTATGGCTATAAAATGGGGAAAACAATCCAAGAATGACTAGAAAGAGACGGAACGAAATCAAAAACAGGCAAGACAACGGTTGAGTTTGTGTGTCGTAGAGCTGGTGAGGCTTAATGCCATGTCTGTGCCCAGGCGCCCTTTTGTTTTGCGATTGTCCCGTGTAATAACGGCACTTATTCAGATAGTAGATAGGGGTTTGATCACATTGAGGTCATATGTGGGTTCAGGTCTTCAAACTGCTCTGTTACCACACACCGACCCCCCGGCTCACTGTGACCTTTGCCCCCAGGCGGTCGTATGATCTCTCTGAACCACATCAGCCTGGAGGGCGTGACCTTAAGCGAGGCAGCAGAGGTCATGCAGAGCAGCCCCGAGAGGTGCAGCTCATCATCTCACAGCCAAAAGGTGCTCTGTGTGTGTGTGTGTGTGTGTGTGTGTGTGTGTGTGTGTGTGTGTGTGTGTGTGTGTGTGTGTGTGTGTGTGTGTGGTGTGTGTGTGTGTGTGTGTGTGTCCTGTGGCTTTGACCCTGACCCTCCTATGTTTGTGTGGTATTCTCGTACACATTAGATTTCCTTTCTCTCTGTTGTGCTGCATCGTGACTTTTTCTCTATAGCTTCAAGCAGCTTGTTAGCTTAGCTTAGCATAACGAAATATGGAAACTATAAAACAGGGGCGCAACAGCTAGCTCGCTCTGTCCGAAGGTAGCAATAAACCTCTACCAGCACTTTCAAACTTCATGACTTCACATCAAATCAAAACGTAGGTGTACATTACCTGTATCCCCTCTGTGTTAAGCATACTTGGTGTGTGTGTGTGTGTGTGTCATACTTGCCAACCCTCCCGATTTCATTGCCCTCTCCCGGTTTCCTCCCGGTGTCATATTTCTCCCGCAATTTCTCCCGATTTCTGACAAAATCAGATTTACTCAGGACTGTTTCCACTCGGACTTTAATACAGCTCCACCATTGTTTGGTTTCCATGGTAGCACGTCTCTTTAGCAGCGCGCGCAACTGAAAGTCAGAGAGGGTGAGCTGATAGTCACAGAAAACAGAACAAGAATCGACAGCTATACCCTCTGCTCACTCCTTAAATACAGGTCCAGCCTGCACACATGCTCCATCAAGGATGCTGCTAAAGGCTGCAAGACAGTGCACTTAATAAGCATGTGTAGATGTTAATCTAATACAGCTCCGGCTCCGGCGATCCACTAACACCCCCCCCCCCCCCCCCCGCGGTGGTTTTGAAATGCTCCCGATTTCTGAGGTCTCAAGGTTGGCAAGTATGGTGTTAAGTCTTTGTGCTAAGCTAAGCTAACTGGCTTCCAGCTTCTTAAGGGGGACGTAATAAAGGGAATTAAGGAGGCTTATCGAGCTGTATCCGACCATTCTGTAACTAAACGTATTCAAGGTTTGACATGTAGAAGTATTGCCTTACACAGTCAGACAATGTCACATGGAATTGAAGGCTACTCTTACCATACACGGAACTCTGTATTTACTTTACTTCAGTTTTTTTTTAGGTGTAAACATAGCTATTGTTTTCTTCTATCCACAGTGAGCCCCAGTCCAGCAGCGTGCGATGTCCCGTGTTTAGGAATTACGAATCCCAGGGCACGTCGATGACGGACGGCTCTTCAGAACAAGACGGTTTGGATGAAATAGTTTCTGTCATGATGACGCCGAAGACCAGCAACAGGCTGAACGCCCCCGAGAAGTACGAGCTCAGGTAAAGTTGTTGTGTGTGTGTGTGTGTGGTGTGTGTGTGTGTGTGTGTGTGCGTGTGCGTGTGTGTGCGTGTATGCAGTCAGAGATACAGAGAATAAGGACGGAAATCATTTGTGGTGTGTGTGTGTGTGTGTGTGTAATGCAGTCAGAGATACAGAGAATAAGGACGGAAATCATGTGTGTGTGGTTGTGTGTGTGTGGTGTGTGGGTGTGCGCGCGTGTGTGTGTGTGTGTAATGCAGTCAGAGATACAGAGAATAAGGACGGAAATCATGTGTGGTGTGTGTGTGGTGTGGTGTGTGTGTGTTGTGTGTGTGTGGTGTGTGTTGGTGTGTGTGTGTGTGTGTGGGTGGTGTGTGTGGGTGTGGTGTGTGTGTGGTGTGTGTGTGTGTGTACTGCAGTCAGAGATACAGAGAATAAGGACGGAAATCATGTGTGTGTGTGTGTGTGTGTGTGTGTGTGTGTGTGTGTGTGTGTGTGTGTGTTTCAGGACACCTGCTGTATGTATGTCTCCCCCTCCAAACTGTGAGAGGGCCGTGGAGATCGCTGTGGAGCTCAGAAGATCTCAGGAAGTCTGGGCATCAGCATCTCCGTGAGTTCATTTTTATTGTATCTTTGATTTTATCTTGAATTGTTTTAATTCTGTGCACTAACTTTCTTCCAAGGAAAGGAGCTAAAAACTAGCACCAAAATGGCCAAATCACGTTGACGCTCAATTGCAAAGCTCAGTGTGCTGCAGCTAGACAGAGACGTAATCAGCTATCTGAATACACTTCGATTTTGCCCTAACGGCCTGAAAAAGTGGTTAAAAACTCGATGCTAATAAAAGGCTTTTACGTAAAGGGAAAGTGATTCGATTGGAATGCGATAGTCACCAACAATAACAGACTGCAGCTTGGAAACCCCACGGCGCAAAAGCCTATTATTGCTTAGATATATTACTGTACTTTCAATTACTGCATTGGCAGGAAATCCTTCTACTTTCTGTTTGCGAGATATTGGCTCCACGGTACAGACCTGAAAACCCTATATCTGTGTGATTGTTTACATCAGGAAAAAGAGGGTAATTAGTACAGAGCAACTAATCCTGAGCAGTGAGTCAGAGTGAGTCTGCTCGACGCAATCTGATTTAACATCTGACCCGGCTTACAGAGTGCTTTGTCCATGTTACAAACACTACCTCACTGCAAATGGTGGAAACTGGGTCTTTGCACACCTCCTATATCAGCATATATTCGGTACGCGGACCCCTAGGGGTACGTTGGAGTACTGCAGGGGGTACGTGAGATTTATTTTTATGTTAAAGGGAAAGGAACACCATTACAGCTATAATATTCCGGTAGTTTATTCATTTTACAATGGATACTGATCGTAATATTTATGTATATGATACTCGCCAAAAGAAAATGAATTATCCGCCGGCCGGGTGGGGAATTCCGGGACCAGGGCCGCCGCCATTAGGGGAGTCCCAAATGGTGACGTCAATGGGGTGGGTGCCTCGCTCGCCTCGGGGTATCCATACCGGAAGTCAACACAACGTGGCAGGATATGGCAGCGATGGAGGAATTTTGCAATGAGATCGACGTTTTGAACGATGAATTTGACTCTTTCGTCGGGAGATGACATTGATGTGGAAGCATCTACAGTTACCAGGCTCCCATGGCCTATGCTTATGAAACCGATTCCGTCTAATACTAGAGTGGCATACGATCCGGAATCCGCCGAAAGTACCGACGGTTCTGTACTCGCCGAGTGGGATACCACCAGTTCCAGTACATTATTACATAATAATATATAGATATATATATATATAGTGCTGTCAAAATTATCGCGTTAACGGCGGTAAGTAATTAATTTTTTGAATTAATTGCGTTAAATATTTAACGCATTTAACGCATGTGCAGAATGGCCCGCCCCATACGTGCCACCAGTGGCAGCGCCAGGGTATGGCTGGGGTAGGCTACACCCATACCAAGAAATGGCTTAGCCCCACCATGAACAATGATGTTAAAGTAAGCAAAATAAAGTCTGCCAACTCGCGCGGAGTAAATTGCACAGACAGCAGTTAGTAAGATTGATTTCAGTAGCCACGGTTTTGAAAACTTTTGTCACGTAGTGATCGTCTTCTCAATAGAACATCTTTGATAACGGCGTGGTGTTGTTGCAGGAAGTCCCGACGCAGAATACTTTTGTTGTAGTTCAGGGCAGAGCCATATAATAGTAATACTATGGCTCTGGTACAGGGGTGCACATAACTGGTACGCAGGGTATGTGCGTAATCTGAAATGCGTACCGTCACTTGTGTCACAAAGCGCATTTGCGTACCGACGTACTTGTGAAGCTTTTCCAGAAGGCGGTTAGATCACCGGACGACAGAGTCGGTCTCCGTGTGCACAGACAGGCTGCTGTTAACGTCGGTCTGTACAACAGAACTGTGCCAAAACTACGCCAACCGGCTGCGGAGGGAGACTCCCCCCTTCACTGGAGAACTGCGCTAAAACAGCTGATCACAACGTTCACACTCTGTGGTCACGAGGTACTCCACTAGCCGCCGCCCCCCCCCCTCTGTCGACTTTCCTGAAGTACTCCCCCGTTGATAGAAATCAACACGTAATGAATTAAGACCCCACGGTTTGATGATTGATAGGTGTGTGGGTTGTCTTTCATTTTGACACGCAGACATTTTTTATCATAAACATAGATACTGTATGTTAAATGGATATATCCGCCTTCTTTCATTTATCTTTCCATTCCCACAACAATATACATAAAGAAATGGCATATTTTGGACATAGTTCGAATGGTGATTAATCATTATTAATTAATTTTTAAGCTGTGATTAATCTGATTAAAAATTTTAATCGTTTGACAGCCCTAAATATATATATATTATACATAAAATAAGGTCACACTGTGTCAGTAAATACATGTGTGAGCTAGTAATCTGGTCGTGCTGCAATATGTACCTCTCTCTCGGCAGCTGAAGCAGCTCGTTTGGTGGCTCGAACTTCACGTTTGTTGACACTGGTGTCATTGTCTTGCACGGCCGACGTGCTGGGACGGTCGGTGTTCCCGACCGCATACGACGAGAAAGCGAATATTGTGGGAACAGATCCTGGCTTCAAATCCGATGTTTTGTATTGAACCAGGCATCCAGACTCATCAAACCTCCTTTTGTGGACATGTTCGCTGCACACACGGCGGATCGGACCGCTTCATGGAAATAACCCATGCTTTGAGCAGCTGCTCATCCGTTAGTGGCAGCCTATGGAAATGTACTTCTTCCTTCTTCGTATAAAAACTAGGGCTGTCAAGTTAACGCCTTAATAACGTTAATAACGCGTTAACGCAAAACAAATTTACGGCACTAATTATTTTAACGCGATTAACGCATGTGTATTTTTTTTCCTCGGCCGCCCCGTAGCTTCAGAGCGCATCGAGTTTAAAATACCATCTACAAGCTGCTGCTGACAGCTCCGCTCCTGCCGCCCGCTTGTGGCAGACCACACTTCCACGCTCACCGGCAGGCACCGACTGGCCATCGGGAGGACCGGGAGGGTGTGTGTGTGTGTGTGTGGCCCGAGCGAGCGAGAGAGAGACCTTACGTGCATTGTTGTTGTTAGCATCTGGTGCTAGCTAGCTGCGCTAACGGATATAAGGAGCTGTTTCAATGAAAACAGAGGAGCGACATTTCGCCACAACTGCGCCGAGCACTTGACTTGATGCAGCAAGCAGACAGCGGGACATTGTAGGAGAAGTCAGCACACTCAGGATTGCAGCGTCCAGGCAGCTCCCGTTCGAGCATATGCCTTGAGTTGCACATAGCTCCAACGATCCATCACACACACACACACACACACACACACACACACAACACACGCACACACACACACACACACACACACACACCATTTGTATTGTATTATTGTATGAGAGGTTCAAGGTTGTTGTGTTTAATATTCATGAGAATATTTGTCATTGTTCATACGATAATAAACATTAGCATAAAGCATATTTGTCCACTCATATGTTGATAAGAGTATTACAAACTTGAAAAATATTCCTCTAAGGTACATTTAGAACAGATAAAAAATGTGCGATTAATTTGCGATTAATCGCGATTAAATATTTTAATCGACTGACAGCCCAAATAAAATCCATTTGTGCCGCCTGGGGCAACACAATACGCTCCTGACGACGACCGTTTTCTTTTGTTGGAAACCACTGGTGCATTGCACGCCATGTTGTCTGCAGCTGTATTGAGCTTCGGCCCAGGAAGCCGTACACAGTGACGTCACTGGGAAAGTCCCGGATCGATGGAAGCGCCCGAGGTCATTAGGCGCGTATTTCAAAAAAATAAATGTGCGTATCTCGATCGTTTACATTGGAAATAGATAAATACATTTCCTAATGGGAATATTGTCGCATGGAAAGCAGTTTGAAAAGTGTTTCCATTTCCCTTTAATGAAACAAAAAACATAAGTAATGCATTTAAACAAACTACTAATAGTAGATTAACTACTTTCTTCAAAGGTTTACAGAAACTCTGGATAATAAAATGGGAAAAATAAACGGGGTGCTCTCTTTTCCTCTCCCTCTCCTGACAGCCCGTCAGTCTCCCGCAGCTCGCTGAACCTGTAATAAGTGACCCAGCAGTAAAGAATACATATATGTATAACTAGTTTAGCTAGTTCCAGAGTAGATAAACTAGCTAAGTGTGTTAGATCTAACTCTGAGTGTGTGTTTTGGTCCGCTCACCGGTCCGTCACAGCGGCGGAGCTGTGACCCGGAAGAGCTGCGTGTTCTCCGTCAGCAGCAGCTGATCTGATCTCTCTCTCGCGCCCGGTTAGACTTCACTCGCGTTTATGTCCAAATCTATCAGATCTAGCTAGTTCTAGTTAATCATTTGACTGCCTGCTTATCAAAGGACCTAAACAATAAGCGTTAGGGTTACAACGGCGTGTGGCCGCAAAGTATAGCGCAGCATATGTTTATATGAGCGGTCAAAATCCCATGCTCATAAAATGCTCATATTTTGTTCTCTTCGTTCCCCACGCCCCAACATAAATAAATATACCAATGTTAGGAAAAGTAACGAAGTTTGAGCAGTGTGGGTTTGTGTAATAACCTCCCTGTCAGAAGGACAAAGACCCTCAGTGAAGCTCGAGCCCATGTTTCACTACATTGTACAAGATCAGTTCAAAGCAGCTAATGTCGTCTCTGTGTTATCGCATGATGTTAAAATTAGTTTGCCATGAATTTAGTGATGGATTGTAAACATTTGAAATGTAGCATTTAAGTGTTTCTCAGTTACTGTTGTTGTTTTAATAAATCAGACACTGATGGTGCAGCGCTGTACTGTACCTCTTTATATAGGCTTGTTGTACTTAACAAATTGTGTTTGCGCTGATCAGGGGCAGAGGTCGCGTTAACCGAATTTTTTGTTTTTAACAATGACGGACAAATCTGAAAGCAGTCCGTCATTTTTGACAGATTAGAACAAACTCGGAACAGCGCCAAAGTTTCCCCGCAGCGAGGCTCCGGTGTTATGCATGGCCTCCAAAAAGGAAATCATACCGTTTCCAAACCTAACTGTGCCGTACAGATCATTGAAATGTCTGTGAGTTTTGGCTTTACGCTGTGCACGCTCCCGCGACGTGCAGCAGCCATGCATAACACGGCGCATGTGAACTGTCTCCCCCGTTGACAGTTCACGAGCATGCTCCCCCCCTCCCGCTCGCCAGAGTTGTGTAAAGGCCGACGGGTTATTCTGGATTTTGACGTCAAAATGACGGGCAGCGAAAAAGTCTAGCGCAACCTCTGATCAGGGGGACTTGGCTGCATTTTTTTCAAAGGGGGTTCATGATTGAAAACAGTTTGAGAACCACTGTATTAGAATACTGAATTCATGTTTTTCTTCTTCTCATTCATCGATCAGGATGGCTGGAACACTCATGTTCCACATGGAGGACTTTACATAAGATGCCTGGTTCCAGGAGGCGCCGCAGAGAGAGACGGACGCCTACATTCAGGTATGACCCGGGTTCGAGTCATGAGGAGGGGTCTGAGCTACAACCATTATTTTAATCACAAATAATGCATGTTTCAATGTCATGAGTATTATTTACATTAACGAGGTAAATAGGCTAAAAGAAAAACATGTTTTACAAAAGAACTACACGTCGTATTCTCTCTTGAATGACAAAATGCCTCTCTCTCTCTCCTCTCTCTCTCTTATAAATATCACCCGTTATTTACGTTATTACCCGGCTGTTATTGATATTTATCTCCGCCCCTCGCGTTAGTTTTAAAGACCCCCATAAAGCTCAGGTTATAACTCAAGTCCAACAATGCTTAACGTGTATGCACTTGTGGAGAACTCTTTGCAGACTGCTTAAATAATGCTGTGTTTGATCTAATATTTGAAGCGACCCCAACGAGGCCTTTTATCGATCATACAGCACTCGGAGGCCTTCGGGCCGGCTGAAGGGAGAGGGAGACAGACCGTGGGGCGCGAACTCGCTGTGAACAGGCGACAGAGGGGGGAGGGGGAGGGGAAGAACGGCCAGGGAAGCACCGACGGCAGGCCGGGGAGCAGCGGAGCAAAACGGGGGAGGGAAGACACAAGGAGGACAGAGGGACAGGGGCGGGGCAGACGCGACGGCCCCAAAGGCGAGCGAGCCAGCCAGCGACCCGAGCGAGCGAGCGAGCGAGCGAGCGAGCGCTCGCGAGCGAGCGAGCCAGCGAGCCAGCCAGCCAGCGAGCGAGCGAGCGAGCGAGCGCGCGAGCCAGCCAGCCAGCCAGCGACCGAGCGAGCGAGCCAGCGAGCGAGCCACAGCGACCGAGCGAGCGAGCCAGCGACCGAGCGAGCGAGCGAACGAGCGAGAGAGCGCGCGAGCGAGCGAGCGAGCGAGCCAGCGAGCCAGCCAGCCAGGGAGCGAGCGAGCGAGAGACCGAGCGAGAGAGAGAGAGAGCGAGCAGCGAGCGACCGAGCGAGAGAGCGAGCGAGCCAGCGACCTAGCGAGGACCGAGCGAGCGAGCAGCGAGCGAGCCAGCGAGCGAGCGAGCGAGGAGCGAGCGAGCCAGCCAGCGAAGAGCGAGCGAGCGAGCCAGCGACCGAGCGAGAGCGAGCCAGCCAGCCAGCGAGAGCTAGCGAGCGAGCGACCGGGCGAGCGAGGACAGCGAGAGAGAGCTAGCGAGCCAGCGACCGAGCGAGAGCTAGCCAGCCAGCCAGCGAGATAGCGAGCGAGCTCGAGCGACCGCTAGAGCGATCTAGCCATCCGAGCTAGCGACCGATCTATCTATCTAGCGAGCTAGCCATCTCTCGAGCTAGCGATCTATCGACTCTATCTATCTATCCATCCATCTATAGATATATCGATCTAGCCATCTACCTATCTATCTACCTATCTATCTACCTCTATCTATCTATCCATCTATCTATATATCTATCTATCTATCCATCTACCTATCTATATATCTATCCATCCATCCATCTATATATCTATCTATCTATCTATCTATCTATCTTTCTATCTATCCATCCATCCATCTATCTATCCATCTATCCATCCATCTATCTATATATCTCTCTAACTCTCTCTCTGTTGCTATTGTATCTGCTGCTGGTTTATAAAGCACTGAATGGTTTAGGTCCAGAATACATGTCTGACCTCCTGCTAAATGATGAACCATCCAGATCTCTCAGGTCTTCAGGGACTGGTCAGCTTCCTGTCCCCAGAGTCAGAACTAAACATGGAGAAGCAGCGTTCAGTTATTATGCTCCAGATATCTGGAACAGACTCCCAGAAACCTGCAGGTCGGCTGCAACTCTGACTACTTTCAAATCCAGGCTGAAGACTTTTCTTTTTGTCGCTGCTTTTAATTGAACTATTCACATCTTAGACTGCACTGTAACTTTTATCCATGTATTTTTTCTTTTAATGTTTTAAATTTAAACTTAATTAATTTCTCCGTGACATTTATGAGAGGGACGGCTCGAAAGTAGGATATTTGGGATATCCGTCGTAGCCAGGGTTTACGATCAGTTTTTGGGTGATTTGTACTGAGGAACAAGTATCACAGCACCGACGGGTGAACAATAGTGTTTAGGTAACACGGGGTGTTCAGGTAACACCTAAAGACTTTGTTATGGAACGCAAAGCAGAGTAGGGGGCTAGTACACCCTCCTGAGGGTCCGATGGTGAAAACAATCAGTCTAAATTAACAATCGGGACGGAAATGTTCGGATTTCCAAAGGGAGGTTCTGTGAATAAATTAAAAATCAAGAACTGAAATAATTGAACTATTCATATCTTAGACTGCACTGTAACTTTGATCTTTTAATGTTTCTTTTATTAGCTTTTCTTTTTAATGACTGATTTTAAATGCCATTTTCTTAATGTCTTTCATTTTTTGTTTTTCTTTTAATGTTTCTTTTATTATCTTTTACTGTTTTTAAATGCCTTTGTCTGAATGTCTTTCATTTTTTTAAAGCACCTTGAATTGCCTGGTGCTGAAAGGTGCTATATAATAAACTTAACTTGCCTTGCCTTGCCTTGCCTTGCCTTGCCTTGCCTTGCCTTGCTTGCCTTGCCTTGCCTTGCCTTGCCTTGCCTTGCCTTGCCTTGCCTTGCCTTGCCTTGCCTTGCCTTGCCTTGCCTTGCCTTGCCTTGCCTTGCCTTGCCTTGCCTTGCCTTGCCTTGCCTTGCCTTGCCTTGCCTTGCCTTGCCTTGCCTTGCCTTGCCTTGCCTTGAAGGGGAACCCCCAGGTGTGTCTTCCAGCTCCAGTGTTTCATTTTCACCTAACATAGTGTGAATGACTTTCCTAATAATTTATACGTTTATACACTCATGATGTTGATAATTATCTACAAGATGGATTTGCACAACAGTTTGTACACATCTTGTTCCGTTCCCAGAGGGTGAATCCTCAAAACTGTAATGATATTTTTTACTCTAGGTGGTGACCTTGGTTGTACAGAGGGTGACGATTAAACTACCCAGGATTTCTTTTCACTCGGACACCATCAGCAGTGCATCCAATCAGAGCACGAGTCCAGCTTCCAGCCCGCTCAGAACCAACAGCTGCTCGCCCACCAGAACCACCACAAACACCTCCGATCGGCCCCGGGACTACAGCTTTGTCAACGACGGTAGGAGAAAAAAAGATATCAAAATATATATATATATATATATATGTTTTTTTGCAGACATGGCACTTTTCAGCACATTCACTTTATGATGACACAACGATTTTTTTGGCTTGTATAACCATTAGCCAGTCAAACCAAGGTACCCCCCCCCCCCCCCCACCTTATCACCTGAATCTCCTCCTAGAGCAGTGTTTCTCAAACTTTTTCATACCAAGGACTTAACCAATAAAAAACACTCGCGGACCACCTAACTCCAAAAATATCCAAAGGCACATCGTTTTTCTAGAACAGATTACAAATCGCATGCAAATGGTACAAACAAGTGGCAACATGTGTGATGAAGGTGTTGCGCTGGGTTATATCATGCAATCGAAAGTGAAACTTAAGCTCGCTCCATTGCGGAGATATTCCCGCGAGAGTGTGGAAAACTTAAATTAATTTATTTCAAATGTGAAATTTGACCAATATACTCACAGACCACTAGGAGGCGCTCACGGACCACCAGTGGTCCGCGGACCACACTTTGAGAAGCACTGCCCTGGCCTAGAGCACCATTGAGTTCTTCTGAACCAAATCTCTCTCAGAGGGCGTGGGGAGGGGCTCCTTGTTTTCATCTAAAGTAACAGACAGAGAATCAGCACTTTGGAAACAGGGCTGAAACAGAGGGGATTATGGGTAATGCTGCAATGATCTGTTTGGTGTTTCAGCCAATCAGAGACAGGCTCTGGATATATCTGAGACCTGTGATATGTTGATGAAAAACAGTATAATAGGAGACCTTTAAACAAAGTACAGAACAATTGGTCTGTAAAAGGAAATACAATTACCCATACCCCATTAGGTCATGGTCACAGATAAAATAATAATAATACAAGTAAATAAAAGGATAAATACAAAGAATACAATAATTAACTCACAAAGTCACAAGTTAAAACTAAACCCCAAATTGCTCCAGATGGCCAATGGTGTGTTTGAATGTTATGGCGCGTTTCCACGCAGCGGGTCGCTCGCTTTAAGCGTGCCGAGCCGTGCGGGGCCCGTTTTTTGGTTGCGTTTCCACTTGGCCTAGTTTTGGCCCGGGGCTACTTTTTCACCTTTTTTCTGGCCCGACTAAATCGTGGTTCTAGGGCCAGGAACAACCGGGCTGAGTCGGGCTGAGCATGCTAAACTAGAGAGAGAATCGCTGGCAAGGGCGCTACAACTACAACAAGATGAACATATTTTACCATGATTTAATTGTAATACACGTTTCAAAATGATGCCGAAGTAACAACACACTGATACCGGTTAGTAAAAACCATGAATTAATGCTTTTAAAATGCGTGTTTTCTGAATGGAGATCGGCTAAGCTAACGTTGTATATGCTCCGACCGTCCACACTCACAACAACGGCCTACAGACATAAATAAACCAGCGACTGTATTCTCCATGACACAGGCAGTCTGTGGTTTGTACTTGTTTAACTTCTGTCTAGTTTCTGAACAGATATGAGGAGCTGTGAGCTCTGAGTGCTAACAGCTAACGGGTAAACGCTTTGGGTTGTTGCAAAGACTGAAAAATAATACATGGGATTTTTATAGCACTTTTTTCTAATGCTCAAAGACGCTTTACATAAAATCAGAACAGAAACAAAGAAAAACAGAAAACAGGTAACTTTACAAATGCAGTTTACTTTTCATTTAAGTGCACAAACAACATATTGGTGTCACAACCAGGATCTATTTCTTGGAGAAGAACCATTATAATAAATACATAATAAATACAACTTGGCCAACGGGGCCGTCTGCAGTCCCTTGTAGAGAGGCAGATCATTAAGTCACGAACACTACTCGCGCGAGAAATCGTTCTCTCTAAGCTGTCGAGGTGAACCTTCACACACTTCCTCCTCTTCATCCTGATCTTCCTCACTGACCCTGACCTTCCTCTTATTATCCCCTCTGGCCGTCCTTATCCCTCGGCCTGTCCTTCTATATCTGTCGTCTTCCTCTTTCCTCTCACACGGGCGGGCAGATCAGACGTTATAACATCGAGTCAAAGTATTATCTTGTTTTATATGTTTTTGTTGCTAAAACAAAATGGTGTTATAATGTATTTTACTGTTGCATTTTATTATGTCTACAGAAGAATTAATTGGACATGCGGGTAATAATTCATTTATCTTGACTGTAAATGTAATAAGATTACCTTTAATGGCAAAACAGTGTACTATATAATAGAACAAAATTTTTTTATAATAGTAATATGAAAAGAATGGCTCTGATACATATACAGCTACAACCAGCAGCTAGTTAGCTTAGCACAAAGAAAGGAAACAGCCAAACAGAAAGCTTGGCTGTCTCCAAATCTACTTTCTAACAACTCTTAAGCTTACTTACTAGCATTTGAGATTTGTTAAATGTATTGTTGTTGGCTGATTTTCTTTTTCTTTGGATAAAGCCAGGTTTACAGTTCCTTGTTTTGATGCTATCAAGCGGCTAGCTAAAGCCTACGGTAAACCCTGAGAGACAAGTTAGAAAAAATTGAAAATCCGCTACTTAAAGGCGGGGTAGGTAAGTTTGAGAAACCGGCTCGAGATACACTTTTTGTTATATTCCATGGAATGCTCTTAACGTCCCGATAGCAATGAATATCTGAAGTGCTTCGACAAAATAACCATACAAAAAGTATGTACTGTGAAAAGCACGACCAATCATCTGAGCCGGCCCGGCTAAAGTAACTGGATGGCCTACCTGCCTGTCAGCCTTCCATCTGTGCACACATGTGTCTCGTGCCCTCATTGGTCATGTGCGCGTCCGTGTGTGTTGGGGGAGGGGCTCTGAGGAAGTGGCAGATTTTGATCCGGCTGTGTATTTTCAAATTCTAGCGCACTCGAGCTGGTTCCTCCAAAATGCTCCAATATGACATCTCCACCTTTAAAGTGAAATAAAAATGATCGGGTTGTGGTGCACCTCGGCCTCTTGTGGCTGAAATGAGTATAACAACAACAAACACTTGATGAAAACGTTTTAAGGAACTAAAAAGGGGATTATAGTTACCTAAAATTGTCAAAAATTACAGTTCAAAACATCGATTTCTGACTTTTTTTAATCCGTTTTTCTTTTTTTATAAAATATTATTTTCTGTTCCGTTTGGGGGATGATAGTAGCCTCCCAACATACTTTCGTCTTTACAAAATGTTGGGTTGAAACTTTTTGTAAGACCAGTGATACCATTTGCTGTTTATCCAAGAAAGAAAGGAAGCTTCCTTTAAAGGGAAAACCTTTACTCCCAAATAAGTATAATAACTTGACCCATCCTAGTGATAGACGCAGTGGGCTGCCATTATGTACGGCGCCCGGGAAGCAGTGTAGGGAACGGACACCTCGGTAGCACTTGGTCTTTCCGGGACTTGAACTGGTGACCTTCCAGAAGCCAAGCCAAGTCCCTATGGACTTCGCCACCATCTCCTCATCATCCTAAATACTCCTTTTCTCCAAACCCTCAGACAACACCCAGGATGTGACTCTGACTAAGTGTGCCAACGGACTGGGCTTCAGCTTCCTGATGTGTGAGCTGGACCCCCCCATCCAGGATTTCAACAGCCTGGTCCGGATCAAGACGCTTTTCTCCGGACAGCCGGCGCAGCAGAGCGGGCGGATCGAGGAGGGCGACGTCCTGCTGGCCATCAACGGACAGTCCCTCAAAGAGCTCACCTACCCTGTATGTGCACATCATAAATCAGGTTTATTCATTCATTAACAGAGGTGGGAAGTAGTGGAGTACAAATACTTCGTTACTGTACTTAAGTCGATTATTCTGGTATCAGTACTTTACTCCACTACTTATGTTTCTGACCACTTTTTCCTTTGACTTCTTACATTTTGAACCCAAATACCTGTACTTTCTACTTCTTACATGTTGAACACAAATACCTGTACTTTCTACTTCTCACATGTTGAACTCAAATACCTGTACTTTCTACTTCTTACATGTTGAACACTAATACCTGTACTTTCTACTTCTTACATGTTGAACCCAAATACCTGTACTTTCTACTTCTTACATGTTGAACACAATACCTGTACTTTCTACTTCTTACATGTTGAACTCAAATACCTGTACTTTCTACTTCTTACATGTTGAACACAAATACCTGTACTTTCTACTTCTCTCATGTTGAACTCAAATACCTGTACTTTCTACTTCTTACATGTTGAACTCAAATACCTGTACTTTCTACTTCTCACATGTTGAACTCAAATTCCTGTACTTTCTACTTCTCACATGTTGAACTCAAATACCTGTACTTTCTACTTCTCACATGTTGAACTCAATACCTGTACTTTCTACTTCTCTCATGTTGAACTCAAATACCTGTACTTTCTACTTCTCTCATTTCCCAAACAGCTGGTTCCTTTAGTCTGAATGTGTGTTGGTGCGTGGTCATTATTCTTTAGAGTCATTGCGTGCCTATTGGTTGGAACACGATCCGTGTATCCATCACTTCCTGGTCTTCTCTAAAGAAGAGGGACCAATGGAAACGTTGTCATGTTGCCGTTGGTCACCATGGGAAACATTCAGTAGCTAACAATGACATTATTGTTCTATTGATATAAAGGGAGGTCAGGTACTCTTTAAAGCAGCTGCTAGCTATGGGTACTTTTTACTGAAGGACACTTCAAAGCCTCTTTACTTTGACTTGAGTAAAGAAGTTTAGTCAGTACTTCTACTTTCACCAGAGTATTTCTAAACACGAGTATCTGTACTACTACTTGAGTAAAGGATGTGTGTACTTTTGCCATCTCTGCCATTAATGACGTGCACTTATCTGATTACTTATCCGTGATTTGCTTATATGTAATGGACTTACTTTTCTCTCGAGTCT
>JAMFTG010000080.1:272500-325000 GCA_023974075.1 Chaenocephalus aceratus
TTTAACCCTGGATTTAGCATACGAACCGTGCAAATGTGATGGTTTGCAGTCGCATTGCTGTTTTTAAAAACCTGTAAGTGCGTGGCTGCGAAACACAGGGAGCATTTCATAAACATCCTGGTGGACTTCACGGTTGAATATGCTGGATTACAGCCACTGTTGGCGAGGCCAGGTGTCGTGAGGCGGCAAACACAAGGAAGGATAACATGTTTTTATTTTGTTAGGATATAGAGAATTCCGCTGTTTCTGGCGGATGCTATTCACAGCCATCCAGTGCCTGCTTACGGGTTTTAGTCATTTCATCGCACACCATGATAACGACACCATGGCCATCCATCGAATCTAAGCTTTTATTAAAGGTCCGTGTCACGGCCATTTCTACTGATCATAATTCCATTGTAGACTATAGACGTTCAAGATATTCACACGTCACAGAACCCAGGAAGTAAACAATGGAGAAAGACAAATGTCCACCGAGAGCTTTACTCGCTACAGGGTGCACTTTGAGGGTTTGTGACTGCAGACCGTTCACATGCAGAACAACCTTCATAACACGAGGGGACGGGTGATAACGGGAAAACCTTTAACCGTAACTATATTTTGAGTTTATTTAGTGGCATTTAAATGTACAACGTTATGCTAATTGCACAATTACTCTTTTAGGATGAATTAATACATAATGTATTATTATATTATTCTTTAAAAAGCTTTGACTCTGGGCTGCACTGTAGGCACAACCATGACATTTGTTAGTTGTGGGTTGTAAGCTTTTTTTTGGTGGATTACTCTCATTTTGTCGTTTTTATTTTAAGGAAAATCCCACTCATTGTGCCTTGAAACTCACAACATGTCAGACAAACTTTGGACGCTCATGCAGGGTGTGACAATGTTCCCGCCCACACGCTGTGTTAATGGTACTGTGCATTGTACCCGTTTACAAAGAACAGCATTATTCAGAAAACTGGAACTCAACGAGTAGTTTAACCTCGTCTTCAACGTGACGAGAGCTCGGAGAACGTGACACATGAGAATCTGGCTTCTAAAACCATTAAAGCGGCGTCTCCGGCACACATGGACAAATGTGCACAGTGATGAGGTTTGGAATGCGTCCCTCTCATTGTAACCGCTTCAAATGTTCCACTGCAGCCACTGGACGTAAGGGAGAAATGCATGCTGGGAGATAGCATGCCTGGGGTCGTCCCCCTCGGTCTTTGTTGTCACGTCTCGCTCGGCAATTATCCCAATTAAGGTGATTGTGCTAATGTGTAAAGTGGACCGCCACGTGCGCCATGTTGTTTTTGAGAAGCGCCTGAAATCCATCACCCGGGGCTTCACTACGAACATCAACGTGCGGCGTGGAAAAACATGGGAAATCATCAAATGTGACTTATTACTGGCAAGTGGGAAAAGGATATCCTAATTATAATTATATCCTGACCAAGACGGTCGATATTTAAAAATGAAAACAGTGATAATTGCTCATTTTAAGGAGGCCAACTTTCTGAAGGAGTCGAAAAGGCAGAGGACACTAATTGAGGGGATGTCAGTGAAAGGGAGCAGTCATAAGAGAATAAGAGTTAAATACGCCAAATGGGGGGGTGGTTTTCATACGAGCACACCACACTTGCTCTTACAGGGAATCAAAGGAAGTGGGAGAGTTACACAGCGAGCTCATAACAACATTGTTCAGAGTGGGAGGTCGCCCCGGGGGAGAAGCTGCTCACACACGGGAGAAATTCAACAGCTCTTTCAACGGAAACCCTCATCAGACATCTCATCAGGAAGCACAAACCAGATGAGAGGCCCTTTAGCTCGGGAGGTGGAGAACATTGTGAAGGGTTTACTCATTCTGACGACTCAAAACTGAGGAGAAGAGTATTTTAACATTATTAAATGGTTAATCTGTTTTCCTTCCTATAACATAACATCAACTGCCATTTTTATCGCTATCTCCGACTTTTATTATTGTACTCTATTTTATATTTTGATTTATTATTACAATTATTTGTCTTTTATTATCTCAAAGCGTATCAGTATCCCTTGTTGTGAAGCACTTCGAGATTTGTCTTGGCAGATGAGAAGCGCTATAATAAATTAAATATATTATTATTATTATTATTATACCATCATATCTGGTGAAATGAGATTTAAAGCTTTCCATGGTCTCTTGGAAAAGTGACTGATATGTCACCTCTTTCCAGTGGGGATGTTTTTACTGGGGGGACGCTATTTTAATTAAGGTCATCCCAAACAATCGGCTCTTCTGATGGTGTAGTAGCAGCAGCTTCACTTGTAGCTTCGGTGCTGCTAGCCTCTTTCTTCTCATGATATTCTTTTTAGAAAAGAAGTCAAGTACAACATGTTTGCCCTCCATTATAGAGCTTTTTGGTTCTTGAGGGAAAGAGCTGCCGCAAAATCGGCGGGCGGCGAGCTGGCCGTGGTTGTATCACTGACACACCCCCAGCTCGCCCGCGGGGTCACGAGCCTGATGACGAAGCATACTTCTTTAAGGAAATCGTTTTTATTTTATTATAATTACTCTGAAATGTATTATGTTTTTGTCATTATTACAACAAATACACACTTAGTTACACTGATAACACTGGCAATGATTTTATATTTATTAGACTATTAAAAAAAATATCATGCTTCAAATAAGTGGGGGTACCCGCGTCCAACGCCCACTACCACTGCCTCTTTCTCAGCAACACCCATTTCCATCTGGGAGCCTCTCACTCCAACAACAGGTTCCACCGCCGGCGTCTGAGCACCTCCAATCAAAGCAATGTGGCTGATTGATGGTTGGTAGACACTAATCTGCCGTCAAATGTTTGTCTTGGGAGAATCTGACATCTGACAGTCACTTTCAGATATGACCCTAAGGTTCAATGCCATTCGTCCAAAGGCTCATAAGTCAGACAAACTGCCCATATCTCCAAAAATACACCCGATGCATGCAGCGATCAAAGTACATGGTTAATTATTGCTTCATCAGACCTAGATCCAGTCCAGGGCTCAGAAAATGAGAGGACTCGGCGGGAAGCGGACGAGTTGTGTTTAAATAATGTACATATTTTGTCAGTTTGGCGCTTTTTGACGGGTCGAATATCTTCATCTTTTTACAAACAAATAACTGTTAGCGTCACACTGAAAAGTATTTCGTGGTCGCAAAGCCGTAATTCCCGTCACTAATTTAGTATTTTTCTACGTGTTCATTAGGATCCCCATTAGCACTTGCCACCTCACAAGATTATTTATTTTACAGGGGCATTACAGAAAGGTTTAAACCCCAGTTCGCCTACTGGTTCCATCCCAAAGTAGCATTCGGACAATGTCAAGGTTTTGAATGCACGAAAATCCTTTTATGTGTAATTAAAGCTCAGTTCCTACCAATAAAAACAACCATTACCCTTACCTTCAGTCCGAGCCTTTGGGTGTGCTCGTTCCTCCGCTGGCCCTGACCTTCGTCTGTCAGGAAAGCGTGAGCGGTCAGTGTTTTTCGGGATCTTTTGATACCGTAAAGCCCGCTCTCACTCAGCACCTTTCCTCCTGAAGCAAACCATCTGTGCAACGGATCAAACGGCCAAAAGGGAAAGAGGTTACCGATGTTCTGCAGAGTTCAAGACCCGAGCGCTTTGGATATGGACTCGCAACGAGCGAGGAATGGTCTTGACAGACGAGTGATGGGACTTGAATTTCCCTGAATCCCTTTACGGTGATGAACACAGCAGGAGCATGAGGGATTGTGTGAGCAACATAAGGAGAGGAACTCAAATCTGCCAATGACTGGAACCACGGGATCCAGACTTCTTTAGATGCAGGTGGATCCGATCAAAAGAAACATCAAGCACATACATACCAGGTTTCCTCCTTTCTGTTACCAATTGCTTTCATACAATCCTGGTTACATTTACGCTCCAACCCATAACGTACAAGTGTACAACTTTTGCGGTTTCAATTCAAAAGTACAATATATTTTATTTGCTAAACTTTCGCTATTTGAATTGATTCAGGCAAAAATAAAATCAACTTTATCCAGAAAAATATGGTCTGATTGTAGCGAACTAGGGCTATTGGTTACATTTTCAATATTTAGCAGATCTAATATGTAAGTAGGTTAGGTAGGTTAGATAGATGGATAGGGTAGGGTAGGGTAGGGTGGGTAGGTAGGTAGGTAGGTAGGTAGGTAGGTAGGTAGGTAGGGGGTGGGTGGGTGGGTAGGGTAGGTAGGTAGGTAGGAAGGAAGGAAGGAAGGAAGGAGGAGGAAGGAAGGAAGGACGGGGGACGGACGGGACGACGGACGGTAGGTAGGTAGGTAGGACGGACGGACGGACGGATGGGTAGGGTAAGTAGCTACTGTAGGTAGGTAGGTAGGTAGGCAGGCAGGCAGGTAGGTAGGTAGGTAGGTAGGTAGGTAGGTAGGTAGGGGTGGTAGGTAGGTAGGAAGGAAGGAAGGAAGGACGGACAGACGGTAGGTAGGTAGGTAGGTAGGACGGTAGGACGGACGGACGGAGGGTAGGGTGGTAAGTAGCTACTGTAGGTAGGTAGGTAGGCAGGCAGGCAGGTAGGTAGGTAGGTATGTAGGTAGGTAGGTAGGTAGGTAGGTAGGGGTGGGTAGGTAGGTAGGTAGGTAGGTAGGAAGGAAGGAAGGAAGGAAGGACGGACGGTAGGTAGGTAGGTAGGACGGACGGACGGACGGATGGGTAGGGTAAGTAGCTACTGTAGGTAGGTAGGTAGGCGGCGGCAGGTAGGTAGGTAGGTAGGTAGGTAGGTAGGTAGGGTTAGGTAGGTAGGTAGGTAGGTAGGTCGGTAGGTAGGTAGGTAGGTAGGTAGGTGGTGGGTGGGTGGTAGGGGTAGGTAGGTAGGTAGGTAGGTAGGTAGGTGTGGGTGGGTGGGTAGGTAGGTAGGTAGGTAGGTAGGTAGGTAGGTAGGTTTCTGT
The DNA here is from genome assembly GCA_023974075.1 of Chaenocephalus aceratus. Lineage (NCBI taxonomy): Eukaryota > Metazoa > Chordata > Actinopteri > Perciformes > Channichthyidae > Chaenocephalus > Chaenocephalus aceratus. Next base: position 277,440 of record JAMFTG010000080.1, read on the forward strand.
GGGAGTGAGGCGATCTGGATAGGCTTGAGATCGATGTCGATATGTCAACAACATGCACACAATACATTTCTTCACAGTTTGATGCTTTGTTAAAGCATGAAGAGTGAAGACACTCTGCTTCATGTCTCTTCTACATCAACATGTGTCCCCTCTTCTTCATGTCTCTTCTACTCAACATGTGTCCCCTCTTCTTCATGTCTCTTCTACATCAACATGTGTCCCCTCTTCTCCATGTCTCTTCTACATCAACATGTGTCCCCTCTTCTTCATGTCTCTTCTATATCAACATGTGTCCCCTCTTCTTCATGTCTCTTCTACATCAACATGTGTCCCCTCTGTGGAAAGAGACTCTGAAAGTTTCAGGAACAAAGATTCTCTCTCTTTTTGATCAATTTCTATAAAAACCTGTCTGAAAATGAGCTGATCAGATTGTGGCCACTTTGTGATGTCATAACGATGTGTTGTCTTGTGTAGCCATTAGCAATCAGCAGCCAAGGTAACCCCCCCCCTAAAATCCTTTTATGTGTAATTAAAGCTCAGTTCCTACCAATAAAAACAACCATTACCCTTACCTTCAGTCCGAGCCCCACCTTATCACCTGCATCTCCTCTAGAGCTCCATTGAGTTCTTTGTAACCAGATGTCTCTCAGAGGGGCGTGGGGAGGGGCTCCTTGTCTTCATCTAAAGTAACAGACAGAGAATCAGCACTTTGGAAACAGGGCTGAAACAGAGGGGATTATGGGTAATGCTGCAATGATCTGTTTGGTGTTTCAGCCAATCAGAGACAGGCTCTGTATATATCTGAGACCTGTGATATATTGATGAAGAAGAGGATAATAGGGGACCTTTAAGGAGTGGAGATATCCTGTCTGAAAGTCCTTACAGGATAAGGTCCTTAAGGTCCTTCCTTATAAGAGAACATCATAAAGACAACAATCTCTCTGTCAGTCGGATGGCACGACGAGCATTCGCCACATTCCTGTCCAACTCTCACACGCACTGTAAATCCCACCAGATCCAGCATCCTCCGAAGTCCTCTCTTTTTCTCAGCGTCTCTCCCTTTCTCTCCCGGATAAACAGCCGGGCTCAGACCCTCCACCTCGCTGCGCAGTTAACATCAGCCTCCATGAAACGCTAGCGAGACCGCATGAGCCCCAGACAACTTTTACAAGCCCCTCGCTCTGCGTCCGGCCCTGCGTCGGCCCCTCCTCTCCCCCAACGGCCCCGTTCCCCATGCCAGACCTCTCCCCGCGGCCCCATTAGCACTCTCAGGTTGAGCTTTTACTCTAAGAAAATGGTCCTTTCACGCACAGCTGCTCCAGAGAAAGAAATCGTTTGAATCGGCCGGGAGCTGGAGTTCAGCGATATTCTGAAACTTGACATTCTAACCAAGAAAAGAGGAACTCCGGTCAAGTGGTGACCGCGTCGTAAATTTGAGGCTGCGTTCTGCGATTTATATAATCTACAATACTCAAGCTGAGGGTTTTTTTTGTACTTTCTCCTGGAAAACATAGAGTAACATGCGGAAATGTGGAAAGGGAAAAACTTCTGCAGCCAAATTATCGCCACGACGACAATTGTTGCACTGATTTGACTTTGCGAGTTTGGGTGTGAGGCTCCGAAAAAAAGAAAAACGGATTAAAAAAAGTCAGAAATCGATGTTTTTGAACTGTAATTTTTGACAATTTTAGGTAACTATAATCCCCTTTTTAGTTCCTTAAAACGTTTTTCATCAAGTGTTTGTTGTTGTTATACTCATTTCAGCCACAAGAGGCCGAGGTGCACCACAACCCGATCATTTTTATTTCACTTTAAAGGTGGAGATGTCATATTGGAGCATTTTGGAGGAACCAGCTCGAGGTCGCTAGAATTTGAAAATACACAGCCGGATCAAAATCTGCCACTTCCTCACAGAGCCCCTCCCCCAACACACAGGAACGCGCACATGACCAATGAGGGCACGAGACACATGTGTGCACAGATGGAAGGCTGACAGGCAGGTAGGCCGTCCAGTTACTTTAGCCGGGCCGGCTCAGAGGACATTTTTGTCAAAGCACTTCAGATATTCATTGCTGTCGGGATGTTAAGAGCATTCCATGGAATATAACAACAAGTGTACCTCGAGCCGGTTTCTCAAACTTACCTACCCCACCTTTAAGCTTTATACTGTGCAAGATGCATTCATGAAACCCTACGTACGTGTGTTGAGATCAAAAAGTAGGGCATAGTTCATGCAAGAGACACGAAGGCGCCGTGGCCAGATTGGGCATCGCAGAACTTATCAAAATGGAGACTAAGTTCAAAGCACAGACACGGGAAGTAACGGGGTATGACGTTGGAGACCTTTACCTAACTTTACAAAATCACTTAACAACATTCTACTACGTGAGAGGCTAAGGGGCGGGACATCTCTAAGCGGTTGACCTAATCACAACAGAGCCGGCCAGCTAACCAATCAGAGCAGACTGGGCTCTGGTTTCAGACAGAGGGTGAAAAGAGAAAATGTACAGTGTGAGTAAGTCCAGAAGAGAAGTATTTCTCATCCTTTTTCTGTCTTCAATATCCCCTCTTCCTCTCCTTCGACCTCTCCTCTTCCTCCTCTATCTCTCCTCCCATCCTCTCCTTTATGTTTCCCAGCGGACGAGCGAGCCGCCCTCACCAGAGCCACAACTCTCCGCTCTGAATCTGTCCATCACGTCTCATAAAAGTCTTATCCGTCGCAGTAAAACTGGAGCCTCCTCTCCCTGCGAATGCTTCTTTGGGCGGCGAGGATCCTTGTAAATAATTTGTTGCCATGTTCTTTACAAATCATCCTCGCAGCGCTGCGGCCATCTTGTTTCAATCACCGCTCGGGACGGATGATTTGATGCGAGCGCAGATTGCTACAAGCTGGACTGGATCTGGAATCAAGGATGGATGCACGCATGCAAGCGTAGAGGAGGGCCGTGTGCATAATGCATGTTGACCCGCAGGTCACATGGTCTCCACCTGTTTGCTCTGTCTCCCGTTGCCTCTCTTCCTGGCCAATTTGAAGCTCCGAAGAATCTTTTCAACATGTTGTGAATATTGACCTCGGACCCTGTAAATGGAAGGAGATTTTCTGTATAAAAACCTGCTGGAGGATCAGTGAAGCGGCGTGTCTGTTGTTCATGTTGCCGGAGTCACTTAAAGGACACGGAGAACAACCAGCTAGTGTCAAAAGTTGATGATGTGACAGTCGTTGGTTTTAATCCCAGACTCAAAGGGAGGACATGCTTCCAGGAACTGTTACAGGAGGTGACTAAGAACTGTGCCACGGTGCCACTATTTTCGTTTTTGGAATAATGTCAGAAACTCAATTTTTCTCATTATCCTGAAAACAGACGACCACTGTTCTGGATGCCCGTTGATCCGAAAAACTAAATCTCTCTCGACTGAAACTCTTGGATAAATGTGGATTCTTATACAGAATAAAGTCAGCTGATATAGTTTGTATTTCCGACCCTGCACCTCAACGTATTTTCATATTAATGGGTCTTCAAAAATGCACTGGGTAGTTTTCTGACATGAAGACTTCTCCTACTAAAGATTTTGTTACGTGGCGACTGGTCATTAGGGGCAGGCACAGCCCCCCCTAGTGTCAGCAGAAAGTATTAAAAATATGATTACAAAAAAATGCAAAAAATAAATTAAAAAATATATTAAATATATTTTAAGATATTGTTTAATCATCTGATTCGTCTGTACATTGCTGCTTTAGTCTGTGTTCTTCTAATTAGTGTCTACAGTGAGTGCCTATTGAGCTGTTTAGAGCCATGTGGGACAAAACCCGATCCTGCCCCTCCCTGTCTAGTCAATGGTGACTGTAAAAACTAAACTGCGCATGCTCAGAGTATTTTCCTATTTATTATGTGTGTGGCAAAAAAATAATGACCATAGGGGCATCGTGCTGCCATCCCCACCATACGGCATCTCACATCATTCAGAGCTGATTGGCTGTAAGTACGTGTGCCGCGAAAAGTGGGTGTGTGAAGAGGAGACGAGAGAGCTGCAGTGACGCGTCATAAAACCCGGAAGTAAGCTGCGCATGGCTTCCCTCGACAAAAAAGCAACGAGATTTCTCCATAGGATTTTAGAAAATAGCTCCAAATAAGATCTGTGGGAAACGTAGCTGTTAGATAAATGTACGTTTTGTTCAGCCGGATAATATCCACATGTCTACCCTACTTTTATAATTTTCGAATCATAAATCTATTGATTAGATTAGATTTATGATACACTTTTGAAACTACAAGAAGATAAGGAGGACTTTTACAAAAAAGTAATAGCGATGTTTGTCCAGAGGGATAGGCAAATGGACTTCATCTTCAAATCAAGGTAAGACTATTGAAAATGGGATCTTACTAAGAGAGAACAATTCAATATTTAAATGATAACATTACATTTTTTGGGTATCCTTCTGTTGAACTGTCTGTTTAAAATTAATCGAAGCATCAGACAAAAAAAGCTTTTGAAAATAATATTAGATTTTAGGTCAAGATATAATATTAGTAAACCTGAAGAGTCAGAGCCAGTGCCTCGCCAGCCATGAACCTCTCTGCAGAAGCTTACAGACATCTACGTGTTTTGTGCCCCACCACTTTTGTACATATAGAAACGCCACTGTGATCTAAGTTAAGTAACCGACATTATGTTACTATGTGAAAAGGTTTAAGGGAAAAAGCGGTGTAGGAAAAGATGCTCGTTGGGGTTAAAATAAGTTCGTTATGAAACAAAGAAGAAAGTAACTTAAGTACATTATGTAAGTCAGCATCGGGTCGTCTCAAATTGAAATTCACCCTCAAACTCGTCCCTTTTCGGACGAGCTTTTTCTACTTAACTTCTTCCTTTACTCCCATCATGCAACACCGCCTCTTTTCCTTCACCAAGTATGAGTGCATACACCATAACACATTAATCACGCTTTGGCTGTAATTGTAAAGAGCAGATGTTGAAGGACAGAAAACGTAACAAATATGAAGTCAGTGGTTATTTTGGTTCCGTCTGAACGTTATGCAAATCTACAGGTACTCGCCATGTCATTAGTCTGCCATTAAAGCACGTCACTGTTGAACACCAGTAGTATTTAAAACACGTTTCCAGCAGGTATGAGCTAAGAGCGTGTTGAGTTAACCTTCCTTTACATTTTTTGAATGTGTGTGCAAGAACTCCGGGGAAAAGTTGCTGCAGTTTCTCTCTTTAATTAACTATAAGTTTTTCAAATACATATTCAATAGAATAACTGAACTTTGGTTTCTTTAAACCCTGTGTTCGGAGAGACAAATATATATATATATACTCAAGAGATACAGATCCAATCATTGCTGTTGCACAATAGCTGTATCTGTCTCTGCACGTCCCCACTCCTCTACTATTCCCTGACTGTATTGCTTGTGATGAAATCAGCCATTATATCCACTTTCTCATCACTCTGTGTTCAGAGCCAGAAGATGGCAGTGCAGAGCTTCCCTCGGTGTCACCACGGCAACAGCCTGGCATTGTGCCTCATGCCCCACAGGTCAGTGCTTCTCAGTGTAGCACATTCACAGTACGGTACATGTGTATTAGAAAGCCAAACCGTGGCTTAACCTTCACATTAAAACGTCTTTAGAGGAAGTGGATCTGTAACCGGTTTCCTCCATGTATTATCTCTTCAGCGTGTGTCCACCATTAAAGATACATCAGTCCAGTTCTGTCTGCTCGGCTATTACCAGAGCAGGCAGACCATCAGATTGTGTGTGTGTGTGTGTGTGTGTGTGTGTGTGTGTGTGTGTGTGTGTGTGTGTGTGTGTGTGTGTGTGTGTGTGTGTGTGTGTGTGTGTGTGTGTGTGTGTGTGTGTGTGTGTGGATGCTGTGCTGTAATTACATATGTGTGTCTGTGTGTTTGCCATTATTAGGACTCTTTCCGTTACCGTACAGTCACTGTGTATCAAGTCAAAAAGTCCCATCCGGTTCACTGACTTGCACCAACTGTAAACCGCCTCACAGGAAGATACGAATACAGTTCTTTATTAAATGATGAACGTGTGCTTCAAATTCCCCGAGTCCACACATCTATTTTAAACCAATGTTTAGACGGATGAAATGGATGTTTTGGGACCAGTCAGTCGTAACAGTTTGATTACATTTCGGATATTTGGTTAGTGTTGGGTGTTTTTAAGCGTGTACATGAACCCTCTAGAAGTCTTAATATGTTAGTAATATATATTGTAAATACTTTCTGTTAAGGCGTCAGTTCTCAAGTTCTGATTTTTCTGGGGATGTCGTCATTAAAAAATGTCCATTTAGTTTGTTGATTGTTGTTGTATTTTTAATTATCTGTTTTTGATCTGAACTAGAACGTGTCAACGGAAGCTCTGCCCTTATTGTCTTGTACTGCTCTTGACTTTAAACGTTATAAATTAACTAAATGTGTGTCTTGGCCTTTCTTCTTAATCTTAAGAAAGTTTATCGGGGTGTCTCACTTCACATATCTTCCTTCTGTCGAGGAAAATGTCGCCCTTATTGTCTAATCTGACCATAATCTGATAAAGAAGTATACATCATACCTGCCCTCCATTCCATACGTGTTCCACATCGGCTACAGAGCCAGCTTCTTTCTGTCCTTACGTCTCCGCCCTGAGGTTAAGCTCCTCTGTGGGATTATCTGTGGCTCTGCAGAAGCCTCTGAAGCTTTTAAACTCATCCAGGATCAACACCAATAACGCGTGGAGAAGAGACGGAGAGCTGAGAGGAATCAAGAGTCCGTCACATTTCCTGCGTCCTGCAGCGGAGCGGAGCGGCTTTTCCAAACACACACACTCAAGTTCTACAAACCTGGAGTAAACATGTATGTTTCCATTACAGCCTCGTGTGTTTCTGTTGATCTGTGTGTGGAAGTGCATAGGTGTTGGAGTGAGAGTGTGTGTGTGTGTGTGTGTGTGTGTGTGTGTGTGTGTGTGTGTGTGTGTGTGTGGTCTAGCATTACTATACTTGTGGGGACCTAAATCTGTTTACATAGTCACGTGTGGGGACTCGCCTCCCTTATGGGGACAACATGGAGGTCCCCATAAGGGGAATCATTCATTTTAGGGTGAAGACTTAAGTAGAAGAAGAAGTATTTAAGTATTTTTTAAGTTTTGTATTACTGTGTGCTCTTCTTTAATTATGCTCTGTAAGGTGTCCTTGAGAGCTTTGAAAGGCGCCCATAAATAAAATGCATTATTATTATTATTATTATTAAGACTTGGTTAGGTTAAGGGTAAGGTTAAGGGTAAGGTTAAGGTTAAGGTTAAGGTAAGGGTAAGGGTTAGGCATGTGTTGGTTATGGTTAAGTTTAGGATAAGTCTCCAGGAAATGCATGTAAGTCAATGTAATGTCCCCTGAAGTGATGTATACATGGTATGTGTGTGTAGGTGTGTAGGTGTGTAGGTGTGTGTGTGTGTGTGTGTGTGTGTGTGTAGGTGTGTGTGTGTGTGTGTGTGTGTGTGTGTGTGTGTGTGTGTGTGTGTGTGTGTGTGTGTGTGTGTGCCAAAGACACATGCCTCAGGACACACAGCTGAGCCGGCTGGTTCAAGCTAACGTTTCATTGCAGAAAACGTGTCATCTTTTTCTAAATGTGATGGATATGCCCAGGTGCCCGGGCTCTGTTTGGCTTCGTGCAAGTGTGTGTGTGTGTGTGTGTGTGTGTGTGTGTGTGTGTGTGTGTGTGTGTGTGTGTGTGTGTGTGTGTGTGTGTGTGTGTGTGCGTGCATGCTTCCTGACTTGTACCCTCGCCGTACGTTCATTAATCACATCCCTCAGACATTCTTCGCCCTGTCAAAAGCTTAAAAGACGGGAGACAGATGATCTTTGTTTCCACAAAGACACTTCTTTGATTTCCGTCCGCGTCCTCCTCTCCCAAACCGCTACATGGGACACAAAACATGATCTCTTGTGAGTGCCATTCAAAAGCCCGAGCCTGTATTGTCTTTAGATATGCGCTCGATCGCATGGACCGTGCATGTGGTTTTCCTGGCTGGGTAAAGAAGCAGGAGGGAGAGGAAGAGAAATGTTGAATAGACATTACTGGAGCCATTTATTTTACCCTGCTGAAGGGTATCGGTGTCGGGGAGGGATGCAGACCGTTGACTGAACTAAGTTATTTTGCAATCCACACAGATTTTTTGTTCGTGTGCTTTTTATCATCGTGAAATCTAGCCTTCACAGACCGTGCCTCGTATTGCTGCCCTGGCTCAAGAGAGATGCTAAGAAGAAGATAATAAATAAAAGGAATTAATGAAAAGAACATGTGGATAGATTTAAGGATATCTGCTCAAAGGGGTTTATGAATTGTTCATAATGGGAACGTTGTTCTCCAACGTATTCGGTCCTGTTAGCCATGATGGCAGCAGGACAGGGTTAGCATCGTTAGCATGCAGATGTTAGCATTTAGATTAACGCTCCACTGCCATAAATGCTCTCTCGCAGAGCTGCTGGCGTCAAGACTCATAGATATATTTAGAGTTTGTGCATTGACTTGCTACAGTGAAGCTTCGGAGAATACGCACGTAAACCCCAGAGGTACGCAATAGGTATTTGAAGTCGTAGCCGACATGCAGCTCCTCAGAACTAATGCTTCATGCATGTGGCAAATAATTCATTGGAGAAATGACTTACTTCATGTGAACAGGCCCTAAAGTCGAAACAACTCGGAAAGTTGGCGGAAACGTTGCTCCACTTCTTGTAACGGAGAAACATGGGGATGGAATTAAATATTAGGTTGATGGTAAGAACATTTTATTGAGTCTCGTATTGCATATAACGCATTATTTGGTTCTGACTGTTAATTGCAGTTCACGTCGTTCGTTAGACGGGGTTATTAGTTATTCATGGCTCTTCTGCTCTGTGATATCGACCTTTTCTTTCAACTCTGAGCAGTAAAATACAACAAGTCCTCGTTGTAGTATCCATTTTCGTTTCCACATTACAGCTCAAAGCTCAGTAAGCCTCCACGTTGGGAAGAACGGCTTCCAAACTCTTGTTATTGGACTATCTGAGAAACACGTGAACTCACCGTCGACCAAAAACACGACTGAGCTTCCTCCATGGAAATAAATGAAAGAACGTAAACATGGCTGGCAGTGAATTCAAGTTACCGGGATGTCGATCTGGTTCTATCATGAGCATGGGACACTTTCAAACCTTCAAACCTTCAAACATGGTTAAAGTGAGAAATACAAAGAAATCACAAGCGTTGCCGTATACACCGTTAGTTGTATCGAGTCATCAGGAGGAACCTCTCGACCATTTCGCCTCCACAGCACTTCGGTCCAATACCCATTTAAAAATAACTCGATATCATTTGCAGGCTTGCTTTAAAATCAGATAAATCACCCTTTTGGATTCGTGACGTTCCAAAATCCATAACGTTTCTGAGGGATAACTTCCTGCAGAGTTCGGTTTCTTCCCGTGGGCATCGAGAGACTGGCAGGAACCGAAGCCTAACGCCATGCGGCGCTGATATAAAAACACAACTCAGCACAGTGAAGTGAGGACAACGGGATCTCTTTACGGTTATTGTGATGGACGACGTCTCCCTTCACTTAGTGAGCATGCTGGACAAGACTGAGTGGCACCAAGTGGCTTCCTGCAAAGGAAGAGAACCAACGAATATCCAACTTTATTATTCTTGTCCAACCCACAAACATGGGGCGTTCCAAGTGTTTCAGGGTGTATCTTCCTCCCGCTTTATGGTCAGCATTGTTGTAAAGTCTGGCTGAACTCCCGCGGTTTTTTGATTCATGCATTTCGTGGCTTGGAGCGAGCTCGAACTTGGGTTTGGACACATCCAATTATCACGCACGTGAATAAGCAGAAACGCACACATATTCACAGAAAATACACAATCGGAGGTCCTTCGGGTCCAAGGGGACGGGAGAAAACAGCTTCCTGTGAAAGGTTTGGATGAGGAAAGCAAATGTCAGCGCTTCAGAAACATATGGGTGGTTCGTAAGACCCGACTTCCCAGACAGAGACGGACTGTTGGATCATTTCTCGGCCAGAATCATGCCTTGTCAGGGTTTAGAAAGACGACAACCGCCCAGTTCTCGGTTTGACAGTTATCACGTTAATCACACAAATACGCAGACACTCACACCCTTATTCAGAAAACACACAATCAGAGGTCAACCAGGTCCAAGGGGAAGGTATATCGAGCTTCCTGTAAAGGGTTTGAACTGGGAACACGATAGTCAGCGCTTCAGAAACATATTGGTGGTTCGTGAGAGTCAACTTCCCAGACGAAGAAGAATCATGCCTAGTCAGGGTTTAGAAAGACATCAACCGCCCAGTTCTCGGTTTGGACACATCCAGTTATCACACAAATACTCAGACCCTCTTTCAGAAGATACACAATCAGAGCTCAGAGCTTCCTGTCAAAAGGTTTAAACTGGGAAAACAAAAGCGGTCATATGTTTACGCGCTTCAGCGACAGATTGGCGGTTCGTAAGAGGATTTCCCAGAAGAAGACTGAAGGGCTTATAGCCCCGGATCATTCCCAAAGAAGATGTTCCAGTAGAAGTCATCTCTGGCCCAGAATCGTGCCGTGTCAGGGATTAAAATGCACGGTTCATTGTTCGGACAACCCAAAACAACCTCAATGGAAGGTTATATTTAGAGTGGGACTGATTTAAATGTGTTCTCTAAGTCCCTGGATGAAGTAGTGGAATTTGAAACACTCATTGGCATTCTAGTTTATTTATTTCTACAGGCTGTCATCACATGTCTGTCTCAATCGATCTAATCGGCAATCAATTACAGAACAAAATGCATCTATGTTGCATGAAGAAAAGGACGTTTTGGAAGACATAACAAGCCTTAGTGACGGACAGAAGCATGCCCAGGCGGCCTGGCACCGCCACCGCCGCCCTTAAACGTGTTTGAGGGAAAAGTGCCATAAAAGCCTTCGAACATGTATTTATTCTACATCCTTCATAAGCACTGGAACAAAGATAATACAGTCTCCTACAAATCTCTCACCGAAGGCCCGGCTCTTACTGTATGTCGTAGTTGCAGCGGTCCAGTAGGATTTTAATCCAGTGCAAATCTGCCTTATTTATTATTTGTCCAGTAAAAGAAAAGCTCAATTGGCCTTCCACATTTTGTCGAAGACAGATGTCCCTCGTTAAAAGTAATCCCCCACAAATGAAAAACATGATTTCCTTTTTGAGTTCTATTCAAGACGGAGTTTCTGTTTTTCCTGACGTCTTTAAAACTAGATTCAGAAACAAGAGTTATATCTGTCAATGTCATTATCCCGGGAAAAATGATTTCACAAGATGCAGGTTTTTTTATCCTCGTAAAATACAACACACGTTATATTAGCAGTTCACCAGGTAGTCTGAAAGTTACACCTCTGAGACAGATTGAGGTTGCAGTATGCGGTGCATTGCACTTTCTGGTGTTTACGTTGAAGTCCGGTATCTCTAACAATGTCATCCGTAACAGTACCGTGCCTCGGTACTCAGTAACAACGATCAGGGTCATCGAAGAAATCAGCTTTGGGAAGTTGAGAGCTATAACAACGTCTTTGCAGTCGCTTGCTTGTAGTTCAACCACATTATATTTGCATAGCGTTTCGATTCGTGACACGGCATTTTTTACAATTGCTTCTAAAATGTATTGAACGTCATCGTCTCTGCTTTGAGAAATAAAAAAAGCACATTCAATTTATTGTGATAAAAGTGCCTCAAAGACTGTTACAAACAACACGGACCAGTTTAACTCCTTTTCATACGTAGCTTGTGTTACGAACTCAGACACTTAGGATGTAGGACCCAGTTGCACGACCCGGGAGACAGAGGCAAAGTATTTGTAAGATACTTTATTTTCCAGTACAGCAGTGAACAACACAAAGGGTAACTATTAGTGATGTTACGTGTTGCGCCGAGGCTTCGGAGCGTGCGTCGAGTAATCCCCGAAGCTTTTTGTGAAGCCTGTATCGAGGCTTGTATCGTTTTGGACCAGTGACGTCATCGATGACAACGAAGCCTCGCTGCCTGTCGATACCACGTGACTGCTTCACGAAGAGATTCAGATCGGTTGAACCGCAACGCTCATAATACCCATGGATGTATAATAAGAACCATATTACCCCTCCTGTACCCGGCGGGCCCGGTGACACGGTGGAATCAAGAGAGCTCAGACCCTCACTCATATAGAGGTCGGAACATGTCATAAGTATAAATACAAACATAAATAAATGTAGGAATAAAAACATGAATACATATGCTCCAGTGTTCTCAGGGAGCCTTAGTGTGTGAGCTGTGGCTCAGCTGGAAAGCAGTTGACTCACGACCGCAGGGTCCCGGTTCAACGACTGAACAATACGTATTTGTTGTTGTTTATAAAAGCTACAGCTAAATGAGATAATGTAGTAAATAAATGTATTCTTTGATATGGTTTAGCCCAGGCTACAACATGGTTACGTTTACGAATATTATTAAGGAATACAAATCCCTCTTTGCAATGTTTACCAGCCTCCTTAGGCTTTCAATCACAATCATTCAACTGGAATAAAAACAATATTGTTAACATGAAAATATGATTTAATGTTGGTTGTTTAGAGTTATTCTAAGGCTTTACTCAATGGGAACTCGGTATGAGAGAGAGCACACTGTTGAGATGTCCAATCTGCCTGTTGTACACACTTTGACCAGCAGGGGGTTTGTGTTCAGATGAAGCCCATGATGAAGCCTCATGAGACGAAGCCTGTAGCGAACCAATTGGCTGGAAAGCTTCAAAGCTTCATAAAGCTTCATCTCGCCATCACTAGTAACTATCAATCTCTAGCCGAGATGACAAAAAATGAAAGCGCTCACGTAGTGAGGAATGAAACTTTTCACGAGCACAAGAAACATCGACCTGACCACAGCGTAAGACAATACGAACTGACAAAGGACACTGGGAGACAGGGGAATGTAAGCACAGGGTGACAAGACCCAGGTGGGACCAATCAGGGGCGGGGCTGACCCTGATGAGCACAGGATGGATGACAGGTGCAAACAATCAGGAAGCCTGGAATGAGAGAAAGCAAACATAAACAACACGAACCTCTCCAGCGTTTCTGTCGGTGCACAGCAGCGTAACCAAACTACAGTTGTTTCCAAGGTTGCTGTAGCTCACCTCCTTAAGGAAGAAAGCATTTGGTAACTAAGTAGCTTCCTCAACACTGAACACTGTCAGGAAGACACATCGTTTTTTACTTAATAAAGCGAGACATTTTCTACGATATGTATGATATTTTAACTAAACACTAAACCCCCCCCCCTTATCACCTGAATCTCCTCTAGAGCTCCATTGAGTTCTTTGTAACCAAATGTCTCTCAGAGGGGCGTGGGGAGGGGCTCCTTATCTTCATCTAAAGTAACAGACAGAGAATCAGCACTTTGGAAACAGGGCTGAAACAGAGGGGATTATGGGTAATGCTGCAATGATCTGTTTGGTGTTTCAGCCAATCAGAGACAGGCTCTGTATATATCTGAGATCTGTGATATATGGATGAAGAAGAGGATAATAGGGGACCTTTAATAGCATTCTTCTGAACTCACGTCAGAAGCCGGACAGATGAAGGCAGACACGATGTTAGCTACCGTGTGTTTGTGCTGTTTGTATTTCCAGGACTATTAACTGGCCCCGCGCAGAGAAGCTCAGCGGGCTCCAAATGTGTTTTGTCTTGGCTGTTGATTCAAGCTGTGTTACTCTGAGGCGCCACAGCCATGGGTGGCCACGTTGGGCCCTTGGCACAGCACACATAAATGCTAACCTACCCTACGGTATACAATACGACCTCTTTCTCTCTTACACACGCCAACAGACAAGAAAAACACATGCACTTTTAACCACGTGTGACGTCTGCACAAAAGCAAAGTAGTATGTTCAATGCATGTTTATATAACCTCAGCAGAAAGGGATTCATGCTACTTCCCACACCCCCCCCCGCAGGGCCGTAAAAACAAACCGCTCAAGATATGGCATTTGTTTTCTGATTAAACACTCGCATTCCTGCTGACTGCGTCCAGCCTGCCGGGCAACAGCCGTCATATTGACAGTCGGACATGCGGTTTGTCCGGGCGATCTCTCATGAAGGGAAGCTTTATGGCACAGCCAGCTCCATATAGTCAGCTGTAAATGGCCCGAATGCTAACGAGAACGACGGCACCCTCCCTCCCTTTATAGAAGCCCCAGGACTCAGGAAACACGGAGACAACAGACGAGATGAAATAAGGAATGTTTGAGGCTCTCAAAGATCCACAAAAGTCAAATCTAAGGGCGTATAATTGTGATACAAAGCCTAGAACCATCCGTCTGGAAATTATTAAGCTGTAATGATGATTGGCGCATGTTGCTACAGCCATGAATACTGGAAGGGAGAGGAAGACTTGGCAGCCAAGATGTTTGAGGTTGTTTCGAGTTCGCTTGACCAAAAAGGAAGAAATTCAACCGTTTGAATTTATAGGCTGAAAGAGATGGGTCATTGATTTCGGGAAATGTTTAAACTGCTGCAATAAATCTCTTTCCGTAAAGAATTACAAATACGGAAACATATTTCTGACGCAAAAGATTTAGATGTTGTACTCAAAATTGGAATGTGTTTTTTATCGGTGGAAAACGTTGGCAAGTGCGGGATGGGCCGTAAATCAAAATACGTCATTTTTTGAGGAACCAGGAATCAGACTTTTCTTGGAGGTCCTAAAACCATCGAGGGTCGGTATCGCTCTGTCAATGGCCGTTTCTCAATGTCGAGTAAACCTGCTGCGGAGCCACTATTTCAAGTATACGTCATCGAGTGGCGCCGATTGCTGGGCATTTAAACGGTCCTTCGGCGCCACTCGATGACGTATACTTGAAATAGTGGCTCCGCAGCAGGTTTACTCGACATTGAGAAATGTGTCTAAGAAAAGTATTTAGATTTCTTTACTTAATTATCATAATAGAAAACTTTTTTTCTCAAAGCTTTGGCAGTTCAATCAGTAACAGTTGAGGGTTTTAATCTGTAAAATCTCATTGATTAGATTCTAATTTAACAAAATCTACAACTATTAAAACCTACAAATGTTGTCTTTCATTTTCTTTGCGCTGTTATTTCCCACTAAGACCATAGACGAGTTCATATTCGGTTTATTGTGAATTATTTCAAGCGAAACACACGAGGGGGTCTGAGTTTTGTAAGCGGTTCTTGGCCGAAAGACAAAATTGAGAACCTCTGATTTAATGAAGTGCAGGATGGCTTACTGGAAGCCAATATCTGGACCCAGTAAAACGACTGCATGTTCAACAAAGACTCATCTTCAAACAGCTATAAAGAACAATGGAGGGGAAAGTCATTTTAGACCTGACCAGAGATTACAATAATGTTAAAGGATCCTCTACATATGTTCAGTGTTGGTTCCTGGTTGTCTGAATGAAAACTACATGCTGACATGGATGCAATATGGTGTCGTAAAATACTGTGTTTTATTGTCTCTCATATGAAACCTACGAATCAACGGACATGCACCAATAACTGGACGTACAGTCCCATACGGAAATGACGTTTATCCATGTCAGTGCTTCTCAAAGTGGTGGTCCGTGAGCGCCCCTAGTGGTCGGTGAGTATATTGGTAACATTTCACATTTGAAATAAATAAATACATTTAAGTTTTCCGCACTCTCGCGGCAATATCTCCGCAATGGAGCGAGCTTAAATTTCACTTTTGATTGCATGATATAGCCCAGCGCAACACCTTCCTCACACATGTTGCCACTTGTTTGTACCATTTTTAGGCGATTTGTAAAAGTCGATGTGTTTTTAGATATTTGTGGAGTTAGGTGGTCCTGCGAGTGTTTTTTTTTTTATTGGTTAAGTCCTTGGTATGAAAAAGTTTGAGAAACACTGATCTATGTGTACACATGGTACATTCATATATGATATACTGTATATTGGAGTGACGAAATACGGCAGGTGCATGTTGGAGACATTTCACCCGTGGACATACAAAGTGCTTTTAGAAAAGTATTCTCTGCAGAGTTCTGCGAGCAGTTCTCTCTCTACCTCGTGGCTTGGGTTTTAATCTGGTGTGCATTCTCAGCCAAACAGGTGTGTGGCTTTCCAAATCATTCCCAATCAGTTGAATTAAACGCAGGTGGACTTCCAACAAGGTGTACAAACAACTCGAGGGTGATCAGGTGACATGTGAGGCACCTGAGCTAATTTTCAAGCGCCATACCCAATGCTTATGTCATTAAAAAAGTGATATTTTAGTTTTCTTTTTGTGTAAAATCCTGATTTACTAAAGTGATATTGAATTTAGGTTGACGAGGCAGACGTGTTATCCCTTCATCATAAGACTGCAACATAACATGTGAAGTAAAGTGGTCTGAATACTCTCTTAATGCACTTTACATGGATTTGTATATATTGTTTTTCCGTATTTTACAGCATGCTCTCAGAGACGGACAACACTTTAATTAATGACTGGAGGCTCCACTGTCCGATTCAAAAACCTTTCATATCCTGAGCGACGCGATCCATAAGTTGATGCAGACGGGATGCCTTTAGAGTTATGAGGAGGCTCATCAATGTCTGAGAAACGGCTAAACGTCTAAAAGGCGGAAGTCAGGGCTGTTCTGATGCACTTAACATTTATCAGGAGGGTGCACACAATAATTATGTTCATCATGAAGAAACATTTAAAATATATATTTAAGAACAACTGCAGCTTTAATATTACAATTTGAACCGTTAAATTCAATGCAAGCCTATGATTAATGTAAGCTAACAAGCTACCGTATCCACTCGTAAAGAATGAGCTAGTTAGCCTAGCTTGCTAACGTACAATTAGATGTACCGTCCCTGCAAAACCAAAAAGGCACACCCATTTTATTTATTACTCCAACTTTAAACGTCAAAACAACCACCAAGGAAGGCCTCTTACCAAAATGATATTTCAATTTCAATTTGAGAAGCCACCAAAAAGCCACACGTTGAACGGTTAGCTCAGCGTCTCATCTGAAGTCGCCAAGGCTTCATTTCAAAATGTGGAAAAGTAATTTTGATAAAACCAGACAGGAACGTTTTCCGTCTAAAGAGGAGAGGGAGACACGGGTGTGAGGAGCTGCGGTGGGTGAATTGGACTCACCACACATAGCTGTGGGGAGCTTCTTGAATTGTTGACTTCATGTTCAGCCATGCACGTCTTATTAAACGAAGCTGAGCTACAATGGGACAAACGGGCTGAAGTTAACAAGGCGGAGAGCATCTGGTAAAAGCCCATCTTAACAAGCCCCAGAGACACAGAGTGAGCGGCACGGTGAACAAGAGCCATTATAGGGAGATGGGATGAGGATGGCTTTATGGGACAGCTGGGTAACGCCAGAGAGACGGAGGACGTGTTAGAGGACGATACGAGGCGCGCTGACATCCACCGTCTTCTGGCCTTCATGTCGCAGCTTAAAGGTCTCCTATTAGACTGTTTCTCATCCATATATCACAGGTGTCAGATATATACAGAGCCTGTCTCTGATTGGCTGAAACACCAAACAGATCATTGCAGCATTACCCATAATCCCCTCTGTTTCAGCCCTGTCTCCAAAGTGCTGATTCTCTGTCTGTTACTTTAGATGAACACAAGGAGCCCCTCCCCACGCCCCTCTGAGAGACATCTGGTTACAAAGAACTCAATGGAGCTCTAGAGGAGACTCAGGTGATAAGGGGGGGGGGGGGTACCTTGTTGCTGATTGGCTAATGGCTACTACAAGACAACACATCGTTATGACATCACAAAGTGGCCACAATCTGATCAGCTCATTTTCAGACAGGTTTTTATAGAAATGGATCAAAAAGAGAGAAAATCTTTGTTCCTGAAACTTTCAGAGTCTCTTTCCACAGAGGGGACACATGTTGATGTAGAGAGACATGAAGAGGGGACACATGTTGATGTAGAAGAGACATGAAGAAGAGGGGACACATGTTGATGTAGAAGAGACATGAAGAAGAGGGGACACATGTTGATGTAAGAAGAGACATGGAAAGAAGAGGGGACACATGTTGATGTAGAATAGACATGGAGAAGAGGGGACCATGTTGATGTAGAAGAGACCATGGAGAAGAGGGGACACATGTTGATGTAGAAGAGACATGAGAGAGGGGGACACATGTTGATGTAGAATAGACATGAGAAGAGGGGACACATGTTGATGTAGAAGAGACATGAGAAGAGGGGACACATGTTGATGTAGAAGAGACATGGAAGAAGAGGGGACACATGTTGATGTAGAATAGACAGTGAAGAAGAGGGGACACATGTTGATGTAGAAGAGACAGTGAAGAAGAGGGGACACATGTTGATGTAGAAGAGACATGAAGAAGAGGGGACACATGTTGATGTATAAGAGACATGGAGAAGAGGGGACACATGTTGATGAGGTAGAAGACATGAAGAAGAGGGGACACATGTTGATGTAGAAGAGACATGAAGAAGAGGGGACACATGTTGATGTAGAAGAGACATGAGAAGAGGGGGACACATGTTGATGTAGAAGAGACATGAGAAGAGGGGACACATGTTGATGAGAAGAGACGTGAAGAAGAGGGGACCATGTGATGTAGAAGGACATGAAGAGAGGGGGACCCATGTTGATGAAGAAGAGACATGAAGAAGAGGGGACACAGTTGATGTAGAAGAAGACATTGAAGAAGAGGGGACACATGTTGATTAAGAAGCGACATGAGAAGAGGGGACACATGTTGATGTAGAAGAGACATGGAGAAGAGGGGACACATGTTGATGTAGAAGAGACATGAGAAGAGGGGACACATGTTGATGTAGAAGAGACATGAGAAGAGGGGACACATTGATGAAGAAGAGATATGGAGAAGAGGGGACACATGTTGATGTAGAAGAGACATGAGAAGAGGGACACATGTTGATGTAGAAGAGACGTGACAAGAGGGACACATGTTGATGTAGAAGGACATGAAGAAGAGGGGACACATGTTGATGTAGAAGAGACATGAAGAAGAGGGGACACATGTTGATGAAGAAGAGACATGAAGAAGAGGGGACACATGTTGATGTAGAAGAGACATGGAGAAGAGGGGACACATGTTGATGTAGAAGAGACATGGAGGAGGGGACACATGTTGATGTAGAAGAGACATGAAGAAGAGGGGACACATGTTGATGTAGAAGAGACATGAAGAAGAGGGGACACATGTTGATGTAGAAGAGACATGAAGAAGAGGGGACACATGTTGATGTAGAAGAGACATGAAGAAGAGGGGACACATGTTGATGAAGAAGAGACACGAAGAAGAGGGACACTGTTGATGTAGAAGAGACATGGAGAAGAGGGGCACATGTTGATGTAGAAGAGACATGGAGAAGAGGGGACACATGTTGATGTAGAAGAGACATGGAGAAGAGGGGACACATGTTGATGTAGAAGAGACATGAAGAAGAGGGGACACATGTTGAAATGTTGTCAAAAGGTACAGTATCGTCGGGTAGCAGAAGGTTGTGGGTTGAGGGTTTTATAAAACACGACATGTTGACAAACAAATGGTGAGGAGAGATAGTTGCACAAATCATCAGGAAATATCAAATTATATAAAATAAACTGATAAAATAAAATGTGTAGACCAGCCAGACAAAAAAGATTGTGTTTTATTTAATTGTTTTTTTGCGCAGAATTAAAGGTTTGAGAAACCGGCTCGAGTTACACGTTTTGTTATATTCCATGGAAATGCTCTTAACGTCCCGACAGCAATGAATATCTGAAGTGCTTTGACAACAAATCCATAAATAAACATCATCTGTGGAAGCCGTGGCGCTGTAAAAACCACGACCAATCATCTGAGCCGGCTAAAGTAGCTGGATGGCCTACCTGCCTGTCAGCCTTCCATCGGGGCACACACTGCCCTCGTGCCCTCATTGGTCATGTGCGCGTTCGCGTGTGTGTTGGGGGAGGGGCTCTGTGAGGAAGAGGCAGATTTGTTCCGGTTGTGTATTTTCAAATTCCAGCGCATCTCGAGCTGCTTTCTCCAAAGTACCCCACCTTAAAGTGCTTTTAAACAACGAGGACTTTTTTTCATGCAATTAATTCAAACGGGTATTTGAACCTTTTTGAAACTGTTGTCATGACCTCTTTTACTCATGACATTACACGACAAATAAGGAACATTATTATCATGTTCTTCAGTAAGCGTTTGTACTGCTAATAAGTCACGTTGGATGCATCAGAAGTCAAAAACCAAATGTAGAGCAACTTCAAAAATTGGTCGAGACTCGAGAGTGATCTGGATGAAAAAGGAGAAAAGTGTGTGTGTGTCTGTCTCAGTGTGTGTGTGTGTGTGTGTGTGTCTGTCTCAGTGTGTGTCAGTCTCAGTGTGTCTGTCTCAGTGTGTGTGTGTGTGTGTGTGTCTCAGTGTGTGTCTGTCTCAGTGTGTGTGTGTGTGTGTGTCTCAGTGTGTGTCTGTCTCAGTGTGTGTCTGTCTCAGTGTGTGAGTGTGTGTCTGTCTCAGTGTGTGTGTGTGTCTGTCTCAGTGTGTGTGTGTGTGTGTGTGTGGTGTGTCTCAGTTGTGTGTCTGTATCAGTGTGTGTGTGTCTGTCTCAGTGTGTGTGTGTGTGTGTGTGTGTCTCAGTGTGTGTGTTGGGTGTGTGTGTGTCTCAGTGTGTGTGTGGGGGTCAGTCTCAGTGTGTGTCTGTCTCAGTGTGTGCGTGTCTCAGTGTGTGTCTGTCTCAGTGTGTGTCTGTCTCAGTGTGTGTGTGTGTGTGTGTCTCAGTGTGTGTGTGGGGGTCTGTCTCAGTGTGTGTGTGCGTGTGTGTGTCTGTCTCTCTGTCAGTGTGTGTGTGTGCGCGTGCGTGTGTGTCTGTCTCAGTGTGTGTGTGTGCTGTGTGTGTGTGTGTGTTGTGTCTCAGTGTGTGTGTGTGTCTGTCTCAGTGTGCGTATGTGTGTGTGTGTCTCAGTGTGTGTCTGTCTCAGTGTGTGTGTGTGTGTCTGTCTCAGTGTGCGTATGTGTGTGGTCTCAGTGTGTATGTGTGTGTGTGTGTGTGTCTCAGTGTGTGTCGTTCAGTGTGTGTTGTGTGCGCGTGGGTGTGTCTGTCTCAGTGTGTATGTGTGTGTCTCTTTGTGTGTGTGTTGTCTCTGCTCAGTGTGTATTTGTCTCAGTGTATGTATGTGTGTGTGTGTCTGTCTCAGTGTGTGTGTGTGTGTGTGTGTGTGTCTGTCTGTCTGTCTCAGTGTGTGTGTGTGTGTGTCTGTCTGTCTCAGTGTGTGGTGTGTGTGTGTCTGTCTCAGTGTGATGTGTGTGTTTTGTCTCAGTGTGTGTGTGTGTGTGTGTGTGTGTGTGTGTCTCAGTGTGTGTCTGTCTCAGTGTGTGTGTGTGTGTGTTAAAGCCAGCATGGGTTGCTGCCTGCCTGCACGAGCACCTCACCTCAACATACCACACATTAACAGGATCCCTATTTGCATCGCAGACATAATTGAAACCATAAACATGTTGTCGTCCTCGCGGAGGGGAAGACTCTAATTTGAAGACTTTTAATGACTGTTATTATGCACGAGCGTTTGATGTCCTGAGAACATTAAGATGGAGTCAGACTGGTTAAAATCCACCATTATCTTCTGAAAGAACAAGAACATTTCTGTGTGTTGCTTTCAACAAAGCCCCACTATGTGTTAGAGTTGTATTGAAAGCACAAAACGCTCGATGTCCACTGATCTCCACACACAATGAAAGCCAACCTGCGTAAGCCCCTTCCAGACGGCGGGTGTATTTCTTTCTTACGTCATTTCGGACATTTGAGTAAATTAAACCGAATACTACAAAGTGTTTTTTTTGTTTTCGGAACGGGGTACATTTTACTGAGCTTTCGTACCACCGATCATCGTGGGCCGAACAGACGTCACCAAGCCCGAGACGCTCAGGCTCAAATAATTGAACTGGTGCATGAAAGCAGGGTTTAAGAATTCAAAATGGACACCCTTTCTGAGGTAACATGTCAATATAAAGTTTTTGATTGCCTGGAAACCTTTCTGGGCACCTCTGAGTTGTTGGTGCATGGGGGTTTTAGGTTGGCTATGAATGAATGAATGAATGAAAACTTTATTACAGACTCAGGGTCCAGATAAAAGACAAGGCATTAGATATAATAAATTACATACACAGCATAAAAATAATTCATAGTTTAAGAATAATTTAAATCAGTGTCCTACAAAGAGACAACTATACCAATGTCTCCACAGCTGCGATTGGTAGCGTGTACTAAACCTTATGTTCGATAAGGCCAAGAGGATTTCATTATCAGAGTCATTAAGCCGGCAAATACATTTATACATGAGATTTCTTAAAACAGCTTGGAGAGTATTGACTCCTGCAGCCACACACATTTCACTTGCACTCGACCATCGAGGTCTCTTCAGCAATATTCTCATGGCATCATTATGAGCGACTTGAAGTTTCCGTAAACTTGCTTTTCTGTAGTTTGACCACAGATGTGCCGTTTAGAGCGGTGTGCAACATGCTCTGAACAGAGACATCTTCACTCCATCTGTACACGCACCACACTTACGTAGGAGAATGTTTGCTTGTGCACACATCATGCGGCATTGCCTATAAATATCTTCAACATCTGTCATTTGTTCTGTAATAAAGTGTCCAAGATATTTTAACTTATTACAGACACTAAGATTAATATCAGACAATTTAAAATCAGGAAATGTAAGATGTCAATTACATGTAACATACTGGCTAACAAACACAAGGACTTTAAACCAGATTAAGCCCACATGTCTAAACCCTAGTATCCCTAATACATGATAGGATTTGTGACGAGTTCTGTCACATCGGTTGTTGTTCGCCGTGCAATTTAAACATCCAACATTAATACAAACGTACAGCATCTGCCTAGTTTAAGTCGATTTCATATTGAAAAACACTCGTGCTATACTCTTTCCACTTTTAGCCACACAGCCTAACTTTCCAGCTCCTTAAATCCACCTGGACGCTCACGTCTCCACTCGATACAGTTCGTTGACTCTTTATGACTATCTGGCGACTTCGGGTAACTTTTTGAGAAGCCAATCGTTCTTTGGCTCGTCTCTAACTCAAACCCTAATGCGTCCAATGTTCCCTTGTGTTCAGTTCGGCGCCGTGGAAAGGTTTTCGGCAGCTGTGGTTTTCAGAAAACCTCCAGGGCAGAGCAGCGCTGGCTCACTGGGAACACTGGGTGACACTCAGCTCTGCAAACTGTTTTCTCAACTGAACTCCGGTACGGTCGACTCGGCTCTAAAGCGCTATCCCAGATGTATACTGTGCATCAAGCTTTTTAAACGCTGTCCATAGGAAGCCCAAATGGCCGTGGATCCGATGGCTTTCCAGTGGCTTTATGACTTGAGATCTTAATAAAGTGTCTGAATGACTTTCCAGTGCTCTCATTCGTTCTTATTTTCTCGACTGAGGGAAAGCGAGCTGTCTCTAAGTGCTGTGAGGATCTGCCTTGAAGAGCTTTGCAGGTTTTTTTTTGCCTTTGAAGGATCCATACAGCAGGGATTTTCCCACTACAATTCATCACTGTCTGTCTGTCTTTGTGTCTTCTGTGTGTGTGTTTGAATGTGTGGGTGTGCCACAGGCCTTAACTGCTATTAGTGGGGATTTTGCCCTCCCTTTGAGGTGGTGATCTGTTTCGTTTAAATAGGTGAGAACTTGGATTAGTTCTGAATGTCCTACGCACACTATTGGATTCCCGTTCCCTCGGGGCGATGCACATCATCATGCAGCGGACCACCATTCCCCCGGATGTGTGGTGGGTCTGCACATGTGTTTTTACAGAGAACCCCGGAGATGAGATCAAGGAACAGCAGAAGTTACACTCGACTGTCATGTTAACAGAAAGGTCAGAGTCGGAGTAGCTGGTGAGTCGTGTGGAGGATTTAGCAGGAGGATATTTCCCTAAAGAGCTGATGGAGACCAAAACAAAGCTAAGAGGAGATTATACACCGATTAACAGTCAGTGGGTTAGGAGATACAATTCAGCAAATGTTTGTTAATGTTTCTTTATGTCTGCTGGATGCATTAATTGTTACGCTGCCCCCTAGAGGCAATCAAACAATTAACAGTGCTTAAAAGTGTAGCTTTTAAGGTAGAAAGACTCTTCCTTTTATTAACAAAAAGTTACATTTAGGGCTGATTTAATCAGATTAATCACAGCTTAAAAATTAATTAATCAGATTAATCACCATTCGAACTATGTCCAAAATATGCCATTTCTTTATGTATATTGTTGTGGGAATGGAAAGATAAATGAAAGAAGGCGGATATATCCATTTAACATACAGTATACGTTTATTATAACATTGTTCTGTGTGTCAACATGAAAGACAGCCCACACACCTATCACTCATCAAACCGTGGGGTCTTGTTCATTACGTGTTGATAGAAATCAACACGTACATTTTCTTTCGATGTAGAGATGTACTGCAGCAAAAGTATTCTCCGTCGGGACTTCCTGCAACAACACCACGCCGTTATCTTGATTCTGATTGGCCAGAAGACATTATCAAAGATGTTCTATTGAGAAGACGATCACTACGTGACAAAAGTTTTCAGAACCGTTTCTAGTCTTCGGTATTTCCAGACAAGTGGCTACCAGTGGCGGCCGGCCCATAGGGGCGCTAGGGGCGCCGGCCCAAATTTTTTTTTTACAGAGTAGCTCTTGCAATTCCGTGCAAGAGCTACTCTCCAATCCTTTCGAAAGGAGAAGTTTGGGAGATAAACTGTTGCTTAAAGACCTTGGACCGGACCAACCCGATTTGTATATATCGCAGCAAGCTCGTGAAAAAGACAAAACGTATCAACGAGGCTTCTCAAGTAGCTGGTACACCGGAAAGGCATGGCTAGCTGGATGCAAACAGGTAAATGTGCTGTCTTTTGTTTTCCATGCTTCCTCTTCAAACAGCCGGGGACAGATACGATGTGCTGTGACGGGGGTAAACGATATGAAGCATTTGTCCGAAAAAATTAAAAAGCATGAGTGCACGAAGTAACATATGACAAGTACCTTCAAGCTAGCCATGCTAGGCAAAGCTAACATAGCATAACAACACAGCCGTTAGCTCTTAGCCCTCAGAGCTCACAGCTCTTCATATCTGTTCAGAAACTAGACAAAAGTTAAACAAGTACAAACCACAGACTGCCTGTGTCATGGAGAATACAGTCGCTGGTTTATTTATGTCTGTATAGGCCGTTGTTGTGAGTGTGGACGGTCGGAGCATATATAGCGTTAGCTTAGCCGATCTCCATTTAGAAAACACGCATTTTAAAAGGTGTTTCTCTGCCGTCTGTCTGCAGACTTGTCAAAGCATTAATTCATGGTTTTTACTAACCGGTATCAGTGTGTTGTTACTTCGGCATCATTTTGAAACGTGTATTACAATTAAATCACGGTCAAATATGTTCATCTTGTTGTAGTTGTAGCCCCCTTGCCAGCGGTTCTCTCTCTAGTTTAGCATGCTCAGCCCGACTCAGCCTGGTTGGTCCTGGCCCTAGAACCACGATTTTATGGGGCCAGAAAAACTGTGAATTAGGACCCGCTAGCCGGTACTAGGCCAAGTGGAAACGCAACCAAAAACGGGCCCCGCACGACTCGGCACGCTTAAAGCGAGCTCCGCGCTGCAGTGGAAACGCGCCATTACATCACCAGAAGTCCTAATTTAAGCGGTAATTTCTCTCTCAAAAAAAGTTTTTACTCACTATATCAACAGCCCCACCAAAAACATTTCCCACCAGCTGGTGGCTACTGAAATCAATCTTACTAACTGCTGTCTGTGCAATTTACTCCGCGCGAGTTGGCGGACTTTATTTTGCTTACTTTAACATCATTGTTCATGGTGGGGCATTTCTTGGTATGGGTGTAGCCCACCCCAGCCATACCCTGGCGCTGCCACTGGTGGGATGTATGGGGCGGGCCATTCTGCGCATGCGTTAAATGCGTTAAATATTTTAACGCAATTAATTCAAAAAAGTAATTACCGCTGTTAACGCGATAATTTTGACAGCATTAATTTACAGACAATAAAACACATCCTTTCTCAACTGCAGTATTGCTGCTTAAGCCTAACTTGGTTTGTTATGAACAGAAGCTTTTTAATGTTTAATGTTACAGTATGTACTTCGATGCAGTGAAATGGACATTACTCAGTTTGCTGACTAACTGTTGTCCTTTTTTGAAAGTGTTACGCCACATTTTAGCCTTTACTACCGTCCCATATTTATCTTTACTTAAATGTCTGTAAAGGCATCATAATGGTATTTGAGCCTGTGGCTTGATGATGAGAGCCCTTGAATTTTCAATATAATGAACTAAGGCGAGGAGATATCACAACAAGCGGATAGCTAACACAACTGACTTGATCTTTAAATCTAATTTGTGTGAATCGTCAAACTATTTCTTCCAGTTTCTGCTAGCGTTGGATAAACAGTTCATATGGCTGAAAGATATAAAGAAAAGAGCGATGACTTCAGGTGATGCATCTTTAAAAACAAGTGCAAATCCAAAGCCTTGAAATACACCTGTAATAACTCCAGGTTGCCTTAGGTGTCGCTAAAGAGAACAAAACAGATCTCTCAGATTGTGAACTTTAAAGGTCCCATGTCGTGCTGTTCCGGTTATCACCCGTCCCCTCGTGTTATGAAGCTTTTTCTGCATGTGAACGGTCTGCAGTCACAAACCCTCAAAGTGCACCCTGTAGCGAGTAAAGCTCTAACTCAGAGAAGACCTGTCTGCTGCCCCAGAACGCCTCGGTGGACATTTCTCTTTCTCCATAGTTTGCTTCCTGGGTTCTGTGACGTGTGAACTCCCACATCAACAACAAATGACCGGATTGGCCCAAATGGACCAATCAGCGGAGCCCCTCCCACACCAGGACCCCTTGGCTAACTAACAGGGAGTCCCATTGACTTGCATAGAGCTCCCTGAACGCTGGTAATAGACGGGTTGGGATGGCGGAGAAACGCTCTCCGCAGACCCGTTCTCACAGCGCTATAAACCTTTTTCTTTCTCAATATCAAGCCACACTTATTGTTTTGACTTCGGCTGTGAGTGTGTGTGTGCTCAGGATGAGTTTCGCTTGTTCTCCTGTATCGCCGACCCGGAAACCTGTCCGCTCCTCGCAGCAACGAGCCTCGCAATGTCCCGACCAATCAGAGCACACTGGGCTCACAGGGAGGGGGGGGGCAGGAGCTCCAACAAGCCGTGTAGGACAGAGAGTGAACACACAGACTACACAGAGATGCTGTGAGAAACCAATGTGAGTGTGGAACATTGATCAATGTAAATCTATTCTAGTCGACCTCAACAATGGAAATATGATGAGTAGAAATGGCCATGACGCGGGACCTTTAATACCCTACGAAAAACGTAACAAAAAAATATTGTTTCTAAAAGTGAAATGTCTGAACAAAGATCTTTTGTTTTCAACAGCAGCAAAAGAAAAACTAAATTCCCTTGGCTCGATAGCGTATGTTTTAAACTTTATTGCCCCTGGTTGGTTTGTGGTGAGGCACAAAGATCAACATGGAAAGTCAAGAGATTAAAAAACAGTACATACCACAAAGTCTTCTGTCTTTATTTCAAATGGGGGCTTTTCCCCAGACATCGTTGACAATTTACAACCTCTGGGCGTGCTTCAGCTCCTCTGTGACCCGTCGTACACACATACCTGTTTGGAGTACCTCTTCACCGAAGTATATTGTCGGGGAACCTCAGACGCTTTCACGTGCTTAAGCCACGTCTATCACCTTAATTGGTGCAAACGCAGAAACAACAAACACATCCTGAGTGCTGCAGAGACATCGCAGGCCCGGGGGGGAACAACAACGTGTCGAAATAACTGTGACGGGAAGAAAAGAGCGGAGATTATCAACACATGAAACCTGTCTCTTCTCGGCGGAATAATGTGTTGTGAACTGCTGACCACAAAGATCTGTGCTACCGTGTGGAAGGTACAAGTCATGCATGCAATGGTAGGAATTATAAGGTAACATCATTTGTGTGCACGTGTACTTTCTGGCAGAGATGGCAAAAGTACACACATCCTTTACTCAAGTAGAAGTACAGGTACTCGTGTTTAAAAGTGGAAGTACTGACTAAACTTCTTTACTCAAGTGAAAGTAAAGAGGCTTTGAAGTGTACTTCAGTAAAAAGTACCCATAGCTAGCAGCTGCTTTAAAGAGTACCTGACCTCCCTTTATATTAATAGAACAATAATGTCATTGTTAGCTAATGAATGTTTCCATGGTGACCAACGGCAACATGACAACGTTTCCATTGGTCCCTCTTCTTTAGAGAAGACCAGGAAGTGATGGATACACGGATCGTGTTCCAACCAATAGGCACGCAGTGACTCTAAAGAATAATGACCACGCACCAACACACATTCAGACTAAAGGAACCAGCTGTTTGGAAATGAGAGAAGTAGAAAGTACAGGTATTTGAGTTCAACATGTGAGAAGTAGAAAGTACAGGTATTTGTGTTCAACATGTAAGAAGTAGAAAGTACAGGTATTTGAGTTCAACATGTAAGAAGTAGAAAGTACAGGTATTTGTGTTCAGCATGTAAGAAGTAGAAAGTACAGATATTTGTGTTCAACATGTAAGAAGTAGAAAGTACAGATATTTGAGTTCAACATGTAAGAAGTAGAAAGTACAGGTATTTGAGTTCAACATGTGAGAAGTAGAAAGTACAGGTATTTGAGTTCAACATGTGAGAAGTAGAGAGTACAGGTATTTGAGTTCAACATGTGAGAAGTAGGAAGTACAGGTATTTGAGTTCAACATGTGAGAAGTAGAAAGTACAGGTATTTGAGTTCAACATGTAAGAAGTAGAGAGTACAGGTATTTGAGTTCAACATGTGAGAAGTAGAAAGTACAGGTATTTGAGTTCAACATGTGAGAAGTAGAAAGTACAGGTATTTGAGTTCAACATGTAAGAAGTAGAAAGTTCAGGTATTTGAGTTCAACATGTAAGAAGTATAAAGTACAGGTATTTGTGTTCAACATGAGAGAAGTAGAAAGTACAGGTATTTGAGTTCAACATGTGAGAAGTAGAAAGTACAGGTATTTGTGTTAAACATGTGAGAAGTAAAAGTAAAAAGTCGTCAGAAAAATAGTGTAAAGTACTGATACCAGAAACATGTACTTAAGTAGAGTAACGAAGTATTTGTACTCCACTACCTCCCTTGTCTGCTTTCTGGATTCCGTGTTCCCGTACTTTCCACCATCTGTTGTCGCCAGAAACTCTCACAGCTTGTGTTTAATTTAACCCAGGACAGGATCGTAGCAGTGACAAGCTTCCATCTTCATTTGTTCCAGTATTTAGATTCCAATGAACGCTTAATTATGTGCTGATGTTCGACCTTTGAAATAATAACGTCACGAGTCACCGCGCTGTATACCAAACAGGCAAACACCAATCAAGACCAGCGAGGTGTTAAAAGGTTGAAAACAAACAAAATGAGCACGATGACCACCTCCACATGTTTTAAATATGTTCTGCGTTTCTCCTCTTTTTCACAAAAACAACTTTGTCCTTAGAAAGGGATTTTCTGCTGAGTGCTTTTGTTAAGAAAACTGAACTGTTGCGGACTGGCCATCGGGTCGTTCGGGACGAATCCTGATGGGCCGGTACTGGAGTGGGCCGGTCGGACGATGTGGGCCGGTCGGATAAGTCACTAGCCCCCAGAGGTCGCGTTAACCGAATATTTTCCGTCTATGACGGATTTTTTTTTACAATGACGGAAAAATCTGAAAGCAGTCGGCCATTTTCACGGATTAGAACAAACTCGGAACAGCGCCAAAGTTTCTCCGCAGCGAGGCTCCGGTGTTCTGCATGCCTGCCAAAAAGGAAATGATACCGTTTCCAAACCCAACTTTGCCGTACAGATCATTGAAATGTCGCTAACAGTTCATGAGCGTGCGCCCCGCCCCCCGTTGACAGTTCACGACCGCGCTCCCCCCCCCCGGTCGACAGTTCTCTCTCTCTCCCCCCCCCCCCCCCAGAGTGTAAAGGCCGACGGGTAATACTGAATTATGACGGAAATGTTACGATCCTGTCCGTCGGGCAGTAAAAAAGTCTTGCGCAACCTCTGCTAGCACCCCCCCCCCCCTCCCCCCAGTTCACAATTTACCAGCGGTATTTACTTGCGGTACCGAGGTGGGCCGGTGGTACCAAAGTGGGCCGGTGGTACCAAAGTGGGCCGGCGGTACCAAAGTGGGCCGTTCAAGAGTCCCGGGCTTATTTTAAGTCCCAGTCCGCCCCTGTAGATGTAACTTCAGCTGTGGACAACAAACATTGGTTTTCATCCATCAGAAAAAACCATGGAATACTTTTTCAATATACATTTTTATTTGAGGGCACTTGTTGGGTTTTCTACAATCTGACTTTAGGATTAGCTGAAAAGAGTCCAGGAAGATTATTTACAAGTTAACAGCGTTTAATAAAACAATGATACAATGAATTTGCAAAAGGCCAGCCCGGCCGAGCTTACTCTCTCCAGTCACAGGGAAAGAAAGAGAGCGACTTCCTGTTTGTGTCACATATTTATCATCTGTAGTCTTCTCCCATTGGTTTAGCGTCGGCGGGGGCGGGTCCAAGGCACGTCCTGTCGTTTTCTGATCTGTTAGTTTGACAGTCTTCTAATATCTGTTGGTCATTTAAACATTCCCTAATGACGTTGTTGCAGAGTAAAGACAGCGCGTTTAGTGTGTCATTCTCCTTATATTCACGTACACAAAATAATATTAGCTACATGCTAACGCTACAAACACCGTCTGCCAGACAGGAAGTCGAGTGTGTCGACAATGTCCTGAACATCCGGTTACAAGTTTACGGCGCATATATATTGATTTTATTCCTTGCACACTCAACTTTGGATTCATCAAGGCTGTCCCCAATAAAGAAAAGAGAACAAGTGTTAGAATACATAGTCGGACGTCAGAGAAATCAGCAGAAGACAGACAGGAAGTAAACACTAAAGGGAACAACAGAAGAAGACATGGAATATTTTGGCAGGAGAAATGGAAGTCCGTTATTTCTCACCTCCAAACAACCACAACATTTCTCCCAATGCTGGAAGATATCTGTTGATCCATTGAGTTGTTCCAGTATCCTCCAGCTGTGACTGTACTCCTCAATACGTGCCAGCAGACGATGTGTTTTGCCATTTGTCCAAAGGTTGTTAATGGACTCCATAGCATTCGGCTAGTAGAGGCATGGATTGTGCTCAGCTCTCCCATCATTCTTGATTTTTATCTGGTTGTTGAGTGTCAATGAAATCTGATTTAAGCGGCTTAAAGTGTGAAGGAATTTGGATCTGAAGAAATCACATTTCAAACCACTTCAAAACGGTTTGCAACAACGTTTTGTTTCATGTAACCTTTCAAAATAAGCAATATCTGAGTAGCCCTGATATTCAGGTGAGTTAAAGTCCTAACTATTGACTTTACAGAAATGTTATGTATTTTGTGTAAATATATTGCAGCAGGCAGACGGCACACGTGTGGAAATATGACTGCTTAATGTGTTTGTATAAGTCATGAGTGGAGCAGTTTAACTAAGTGTTTGATTCACACCTTCAAATACCCACACTGTACACACACACACACACACACACACACACACACACACACACACACACACCTTTC
This sequence comes from Chaenocephalus aceratus, assembly GCA_023974075.1. Classification (NCBI taxonomy): domain Eukaryota; kingdom Metazoa; phylum Chordata; class Actinopteri; order Perciformes; family Channichthyidae; genus Chaenocephalus; species Chaenocephalus aceratus. The sequence goes on from JAMFTG010000080.1 coordinate 309,158, forward strand.
CCTCTCCCACCATTCCTGGCGTCAGTTGAAGCACTACATGTGAGACACCCCTCATTAAACATGTGAATTTTGACTGGCCCCTCTCTTGCTTATTAAACATTCATAGGAGGGCGACTACTCTGATGTATAAGTTCCCTTAGTTTATGTTGTGTGTGTGTGTGTGTGTGTGTGTGTGTGTGTTTTCTATGAGGCCTGCATCCTGCGGTGATCGCACAGGGAGAGTGTTTCGGTCTGCTAACAAAGAACCAGTGTTCAACATGTTAGCGTATTAAACGGTGGAGAAAAGCAGTTGTCTCTGCATCCTGCCGCTGAGCATGCTTACCCTCACGTGCTCATTCTGTAATGCATAGAGCAGGTCATTAACGTGTGACACAGAATACCTGTAAACTATTTAAATAGAGTTGAACCCGGCGGTGAGTAGGGCTCAAACGATAAAGAAATTACGAAAATGTACCTGTTTTTTGTGAATTAAAGTTCCAGCTGTTTAAGAGTGCCACGGTGACGCGTCCTAAAACCCGGAAGTGAACTCCTTCCGGTTCCTTCGACAGAAAGCAAAGCAATCCCTCCGTAGGGTTTTGGAAAATAGCTGGAAATAAGGTCGGTGGTTGAGACGCATAAGAGACGGATCACGTTTTGTTCAGCCGGATAATATCCACGTGTCTATCTGACTTTTATAATTTTCGAATCATAAATCTATCGATAAGATTTATGATGTGTTTTTGTCGAAGGAACCGGAAGTGGTAAAATGCTAACTTACTTCCGGGTTTTAGGACGCGTCACTGTGGCACAACAACCACACAAAAGAACCACACACACACACACACACACACACACACACACACACACACACACACACAGGCAGAAGGCTGTTATCCTCTAGTTAGTCACTTGTACAAAAACAAGGAAGAGAGCCCAGTCTGCTCTGATTGGTTAGCTGGCCGGCTTGGTCAACCGCTTAGAGATGTCCCGCCCCTTAGCCTATCCTGTACAATATGTTGGAGCGCTAGCCAATAGAAGTGTGAGTGTAACATAATGATGTCACTTTGTTATGGAAGTAGGGGTGTTTCAGTGTGTTGGAGAGAAACTCCCTCTGGAGGAAACACATGTCACATGCACTCAAAACCCTATATAATACACATCAGGGGTGTCAAACTCAAGGCCCGGGGGCCAAATCCGGCCCGTGACTTCATTTCATGTGGCCACACAAGAGCTTGCAAAGAATATGATATGTTTATTATACGGTTACATCCCGCTTTACAGAAGCAGGTTGACAATAAACTACATGTCCCACAATGCATCTCAAATTTGACTTGTTTCTCAGAATTAGATTTTTTTTTTTTTTTTTCAAAATTTCATTTCTTTTTTTTTTCCTTTTGACTTTTTTCTCCAGAATTTGGCTTTTCTTTTAAAATCGTTTTGTGACGTTCTCACTGAAGAGACCTGCAATTACTTGCCCTAGACTTCTGTTTTCAGACGTAGTTAATTATGAAGTTATTCCTATCAGATCATAATCCAATGCAGAAGCAATAATGTAATATATAATACATTATTTTATATTAAAAATGTATACATGTATTTTTATATAGTCTTATATGTGGCCCTTTGAGTGGAACTATGATGCTAATGTGGCCCGAGATGAAATTGAGTTTGACACCCTTGCACTAAAGAAAAGAAAAACCCAAAAAAGCACAATAGGACCTCTTTAATTCTTCCTGCCGACCTTGAAAAGCATCTAAAACCCTGTGAAGGAAGTGTTGGGAAAGTCTTAAAGTTGTTGTTGCACAGCCCGCAAATACCTGCTGCTTGTTTACCGTTTCTCTTTGATTTCTTCATCAAACAAACGTGGTTTGAATACGGAGAAAATGGCCTTTTCTTACCTCCCGTGCGCCCGTGCCGTCGTCCTGAAGCCAGCGGGGTGAGGGAGGTTGGATCTGTTAAATCCTCTCTCTCTGGGGAGCTAATCTGCCGTTCCATGCTTTAAGCCAAAAACACATTTCAGGCGATGTAATTATCCAGCAGTTCACAATGCCTGCAGCCTCGCCTCCCTGCTACCTGGCGGCCTCTCCGAACACGGCGAATTGTCCGACTGCCAAAAGCTTGTAAAGTAAAAAGAAAATAGTAAAAACGCAGCTTCTGAAAAACAGAACAACTCGTCATAATCAAGTTCAGATTTATTCATGCTGGTTTTCTTAGTGTTATGGAAGCCAGACCCTTTTCATCTCGCTCTGATTGAGATGCTGTGTGAATATTACAGTGTGAGTCATACAGCAGGGACATGGTTAAACAAATAGACGATACAATAGATAGATGCTAACATGTTAATCCGTCAGTGTCTTCACAAATTACAACTGTGTACAAACACCCAGGTGCATATTGTTAATTTGCAGACACGCTAACGTCTCTGTGTTGCATCTCTGCACAGCCAATTATTTCATCACCATGTCTACTAGATGGTGTCCCAGAGTCTCTGTGAACTTATAAAACAGATCTGAGACTCGAACGATGTGACGCTGACCGGAGTGGACAGCTTTAATTTGAAAAGCAAACAGAGTTTTGATAGAATAATAATAATGTCGTTTCCTGCAGAGAAAACAAGGCCGAAGGTTCAGCTGTAATCATCTGTGAGAGAAAATACAACGGTGTGTTGATGGGGGTCAGTTTGAGTTAGATATCCGCTCAAGTTTTTGTTGTAAATATCTGGTGGCAATTTACCAGCAAATATGTTACTACTAAACCTGCTTCCGCTGCAACTCAAAGGCTGAAGACTTTTCTTTTTTCCGCTGCTTTTAATTGATATATTCATATTTTAAAGGTCCCGTGTCACGGCCATTTCTACTGATCATAATTCCATCGTTGAGGTCGACTAGAATATATTTAAATTGTTCAATGTTCCAAACTCACATTGGTTTCTCACAGCATCTCTGTGTAGTCTGTGTATTCACTCTCTGTCCTAAACGGCTTGTTGGAGCTCCTCCCCCCCCCTCCCTGTGAGCCCACTGTGCTCTGATTGGTCGGGACGTTGCGAGGCTCGTTGCTGCGAGGAGCGGACAGGCTTCCGGGTCGGCGATACAGCGAGACACAGCGAGACTCATCCTGAGCACACACACACTCACAGCCGAAGTCAAAACAATAAGTGTGGCTTGATGTGGGTTTGCACACGTCACTGAACCCAGGAAGCAAACAATGGAGAAAGAGAAATGTCCACCGAGGCGTTCTGGGGCAGCAGACAGGTCTTCTCTGAGTTAGAGCTTTACTCGCTACAGGGTGCACTTTGAGGGTTTGTGACTGCAGACCGTCTACATGCAGACAAAGCTTCATAACACAAGGGGACGGGTGATAACCGGAAAAGCACGACATGGGCCCTTTAAAGTGCACAGTAACTTTTATTATCTCTGCCTTTAAATGAGTGTTTTTAGATATCATTTTATAATATGTTCTTAATGTCTTTCAAGCACTTTGAATTGCCTTGTGTGGAAAGGTGCTTTATAAATAAACTTGCCTTGCTGGAAAGAGCTCTTATTAAAGTATTTTAAGTGTAATCTGCGATGGGCTTGATTTCAAAAAGTAGATTATTCTTAAAGTACTGCCTCATTAGTAACAGTTTGAAATGCAAAATCTCACTGAAAGAGACACTGGCTAACACGGCAGCCTCGCTGAATAACCACTATAATATAAATGGACTCACTTATAACGACAGAAATACACAATAATATGTTCTCAATGTGAAATATGAGCGGCTCCAGCTCAACGTTAACTTGAACGTTAATGAAGTGTCCAAAGATAGAAAAGAAAAGAAAAAAGCACGAAAGACAGAAATATGTTTGCCCCCGTGTTCAATTCACCAGAAGGAAAAGCATTCCTGCATCTTTGACGGCTTCAAGACGCGAAATGAGAAAATACCGTCCCCGATAAAGACAATGTTATTGCAAGACTCACAGTGTTGGGTAACATGATGTGTGTCTCCATGGAAACAAGCCCATTGGAGATGGTTAGCAGGCGAGGACGATGAGAAACAGGTGAAGGCTCTCCCTCAGCTTTACTGTAAACTGCACCAGGTGACGATGCCAACAGCAATTGTGTTCAATTTGGTCAAATATGCCAATTTCCCCGTCAAGAGCAGAAGTGCTCAGTGTGTGTTCTGGAGGGAAAGCATTCACAACACATTTAGCTCATCATGGGGTTCTGAGAGGGCAGTGATTTGACTGTACGCGGCTCTTTAGGGCAGTGACAGAGGTTTATGTGTGTTTCACCTCGCTGCCATCCATCTCCATTTACCCAACGTTGGAGCATGAAAGCCAGGTCTGGACTTGATTGGGAGGCGAGCGGAGAGGCGGCCAATTTGTCATCATTTGGGTGACAACTTGTCGGACTGACATGCTCCCGCGCTGACCTCTCTTTGTGCTTTGAAACGATAACAGAACTGGATGTGTGTGAGGAGGACGGAGGGCGAAATGATAGCGAACGTTAAGACGACACTTCAGGTTCATATTTGTGTTTTGTGCCTCGACTGTGACATGTAATGTGTGTGTGATTTAAAGGGGATCGATTAAGCTTTTGTTAGTGTGTAATATAGGTGTGTGTGTGCATGTGGATGGTCTGCAAAGGCTGACATCCCCACACTCTCCACCACTTGGACTCCTTTGTTAACTTCTGTAACATAGTGACAACACTATTCAACACTTGGCCACCGCTAGCGGTCTGTTAGCAAAAAGGAAAAACCTCTAGCATGACCAAGTTCACCAATCAGAAGCGAGTATTGTCCTGATAGGCGCTTTCACACCGGAGTACGTTTCCCGTTTGGTTCCGATAGTTCCTGGGATTTTGTGTTCACACCAAAAAGAGAACGTTTACCCCCTTTTCAGTCCCTGCTATCCTGGGGAGAAACAAGTACCAGTTTCTATTGGCCGGGCGAATTGCAAACCGCGCCCCGTACAATTCTGAAAAGTTTTGTGAAGCCGTCATTGTATTTGCTGGCATTAGCATTATTAGCATTAGCTTGTGTTCGGGCGGCAGACACCCTATCCGTTTTTAAGAGTGCGCTGAAGACCTTCCTTTTTGATAAAGCTTATAGTTAGGGCTGATTCGATTCAAACAAAGAAAGTGTGCACTCCAATGAATGTTAATCTAACTGGGTTTGATAGATAACATATCTCTTTTTCTTCTCTCGATTATTTTATTTCTATTGTGCACTCTAATCAATATTAATCCAACTAATGTTCGTTTATACATCTGTCAGACGATCAGCTGTGCGGCGGCATCACAAACGGGCTTCACGTGACGCTCCGGAGGAAAGGACGTCCCGTTGCTCTTAAAACTCATTCCCCTGCTTCTCGTGGTTTCCATAGAGGCTTCTCAATACTCAAATTTCCCCTCCTCGACTCCTCTCTCCTCGGTTTCCCTCCTCGGTCCTCCGCTCGCATCTCCTGTGGGCGGGACTAAGTCTCGAGGAGGGGAGTCGAGGAGGGGAGTCGAGGAGGGGAGTCGAGGAGGGGAAATTTAAGAATTGAGAAGCCTCTCTTGCGTCTCTCCTTGCTTCCCTGGAGGGAGGGACTAGTCGCAGGGAAACGACGCAAGGAATCAATTTAATCGACCTGAGAAGGACCCATGGTAACATGACGCTCGTGCCTCGCCCCCCCACAGAATCAGCCCTTGTGAAGACAGGGCTGGAAAAGAGCAAATAGAGCGAAATGAGGCATGGCTCAAATGCATGATCTGTTTTTATATAGGTATGGCCCTACAATATATTATTCAAATATAGCATGATTGGTCCGCTTTAACTCAGGTTCAGGTTCAAAATCAGGTCCTGTGGTCCAACATCAGGCAGGGTCAGAAACTGGCAGAGCAGATAAGCTAGCGAGAGAGAGGTGGTTTTGACACGGTGGAGCTAACGAGGGAATGAGTAGCAAGGGGGGGCGTTGGGGAACTCCGGTTCGAAACCCGCTCCCGCCCCACTGCGTCAGGCCGTTGTGTCCTTGGGCAAGACACTTCACCCGGATTTGCTCCTGTGGGTATTGTCCACAGAAGATGACCATTACATGTATGATCTGTAATGTGTATTTGTAAAGCGCTTTGAGGGTCTTTGATAAAGCGCTATAATAAATATAAGGATTATTATTATTATTATGTGAGGGGAACGAGCTGAGTGCAAAGCGCTAGGATCTGAAATGCCAGGAAATGTATTGATATGTGACCTCACCTTCAAAAACTCACCTCTTCAATCTGGCTTTTAATTTGTGATTGTTTTTGTATTATTTGACTTTAACTTAACTTTATATTTATTTGTTGTTCCTTCCTTTTCTTTTCCCTTCACTATAAAGCGTCTTTGAGCACCTGTAAAAGCGCTAACAAATTAAATCTATTATTATTATTATATGCAAAACCAGGAAAACACCTAATATTGTGCTGCACTGGCGATACATGCATGTGTTCCCCTCAGGGTGAAATGTAATCCGACCGGAGAAAATCTGCCACTTCCTCACAGAGCCCCTCCCCCAACGAACGCGCACATGACCAATGAGGGCACGAGGTAAGTGTGTGCCCCGATGGAAGGCTGACAGGCAGGTAGGCCATCCAATCCGATTGGTTGTACTTTTTACAGTATTACGGCTTCTACAGATGACATTTTTTTATGGATTTGTTGTCAAAGCACTTCAGATATTCATTGCTATCGGGATGTTAAGAGCATTCCATGGAATATAACAACAAGTGTATCTCGAGCCGGTTTCTGAAACTTAGAAGATGGAGATGAAGGGAAGTTAAGCATTGCAGAAATCTGAGTTTTGTTTCTTATTTTCACAAGGAGAGTTTTCCTTCTGCTTCTCTTTGTTATTGTTGCTTCTGGGAATCCCCCGGGGGTCCATGAAGTTTAATGTTCTGTCAGTGTATAAATCCTGACTTTTTCTTTACATTTGCACTTTTGCTCCCGTCATCGAGGACTTTGAACTTTAAGAAACACCAACGTTGTCCTATTCTGTGGCCTTATTGAACAAATTATCCAGAGGACAAAAGGCTTCTGCTGTGCTGTGGACAGATCCCAGGACGCAGCTTTGGTCTGATTCATCGCCATTCATACATGTATTCCCCGCTGATCAAACGTATGTGTTATGGGGGGGGGAGTGGGTGTTTGTGGGGTCAAAGGTGAAACCCAGACTTCAGATGTGCAGAAAACAACCTGACTCCTTCTCTCTTCTCGACAATAAGCTTCCTCCAGGCGCAAAGGAACCTCCATCGAGAAACAACAGAAGCCTTTCGTCTCAGACGGAGAGGGTTTTTCTTTTCTTTCAATTGTCGAAGAAACTTGGCTCGACGTTTTGTTATGTTTCCACGCATAAAAGTTTCATGGTGAAATAAAGCAGAGGCTCGCTCGGTCTTTGGCTGCTGACTGATGAGATGAGGTCGCTCTTCTCTTTTTACTTCTCACTGTTTTCTCTCTCTTTGTATCACTGTCTGGTTACATTTTTAGTTTTCTTAAAGTGTCCCTATTATGCTTTTATGGGGTTTTCCCTTTCCTGTAGTCTTATATCACGCTCGCGCTCCAACACATTGTACAGGATAGGCTAAGGGGCGGGACATCTTTAAGTGGTTGACCAATCACAACAGAGCCAGCCAGATAACCAATCAGAGCAGACTGGGCTCTGGTTTCAGACAGAGGGTGAAAAGAGGTGCTGCAGCGAGAGAAATAAAGAGCTTTTTGAACATTAAAGCATGGAGACATGTAGAGACACTACATACTGATATACACCTGAACATCAGCAGGAGAGGACTCTTTAAAGTAGAGACACTACATACTGATATACACCTGAACATCAGCAGCAGAGGACTCTTTAAAGTAGAGACACTACATACTGATATACACTGAACATCAGCAGGAGAGGACTCTTTAAAGTAGAGACACTACATACTGATATACACCTGAACATCAGCAGGAGAGGACTCTTTAAAGTAGAGACACACATACTGATATACACCTGAACATCAGCAGGAGAGGACTCTTTAAAGTAGAGACACTACATACTGATATACACCTGAACATCAGCAGGAGAGGACTCTTTAAAGTAGAGACACTACATACTGATATACACCTGAACATCAGCAGGAGAGGACTCTTTAAAGTAGAGACACTACATACTGATATACACCTGAACATCAGCAGGAGAGGACTCTTTAAAGTAGAGACACTACATACTGATACACACCTGAACATCAGCAGGAGAGGACTCTTTAAAGTAGAGACACTACATACTGATATACACCTGAACATCAGCAGGAGAGGACTCTTTAAAGTAGAGACACTACGTACTGATATACACCTGAACATCAGCAGGAGAGGACTCTTTAAAGTAGAGACACTACATACTGATATACACCTGAACATCAGCAGGAGAGGACTCTTTAAAGTAGAGACACTACATACTGATATACACCTGAACATCAGCAGGAGAGGACTCTTTAAAGTAGAGACACAACATACTGATATACACCTGAACATCAGCAGGAGAGGACTCTTTAAAGTAGAGACACTACATACTGATATACACCTGAACATCAGCAGGAGAGGACTCTTTAAAGTAGAGACACTACGTACTGATATACACCTGAACATCAGCAGGAGAGGACTCTTTAAAGTAGAGACACTACATACTGATATACACCTGAACATCAGCAGGAGAGGACTCTTTGACACTACATACTGATATACACCTGAATATCAGCAGGAGAGGACTCTTTAAAGTAGAGACACTACATACTGATATACACCTGAACATCAGCAGGAGAGGACTCTTTAAAGTAGAGACACTACATACTGATATACACTGAACATCAGCAGGAGAGGACTCTTTAAAAGTAGAGACCACTACATACTGATATACAACCTGAACATCAGCAGGAGAGGACTCTTTAAAGTAGAGGACACTACACACTGATATACACCTGAACATCAGCAGGGAGGACTCTTTAAAGTAGAGACCTACATACTGATATACACCTGAACATCAGCAGGAGAGGACTCTTTAAAGTAGAAGACACTACATACTGATATACACCTGAACATCAGCAGGAGAGGACTCTTTAAAGTAGAGACACTACCTATGATATACACCTGAACATCAGCAGGAGAGGACTCTTTAAAGTAGAGACACTACATACTGATATACACCTGAACATCAGCAGGAGAGGATCTTTTAAAAGTAGAGAGCACTACATACTGATATACACCTGAACATCAGCAGGAGAGGACTCTTTAAAGTAGAGACACTACATACTGATATACACCTGAACATCAGCAGGAGAGGACTCTTTAAAGTAGAGACACTACACACTGATATACACCTGAACATCAGCAGGAGAGGACTCTTTAAAGTAGAGACACTACATACTGATATACACCTGAACATCAGCAGGAGAGGACTCTTTAAAGTAGAGACACTACATACTGATATACACCTGAACATCAGCAGGAGAGGACTCTTTAAAGTAGAGACACTACATACTGATATACACCTGAACATCAGCAGGAGAGGACTCTTTAAAGTAGAGACACTACATACTGATATACACCTGAACACCAGCAGGAGAGGACTCTTTAAAGTAGAGACACTACATACTGATATACACCTGAACATCAGCAGGAGAGACTCTTTAAAGTAGAGACGCTACATAGATATACACCTGAACATCAGCAGGAGAGGACTCTTTAAAGTAGAGACACTACATACTGATATACACCTGAACATCAGCAGGAGAGGACTCTTTAAAGTAGAGACACTACATACTGATATACACCTGAACATCAGCAGGAGAGGACTCTTTAAAGTAGAGACACTACATACTGATATACACCTGCAAATGAAATGTGTCCTCCTTAACGGACTATTTTCTGTTTCTGTGTCTCTGTCCTCTTCACTTTGTCTTTTTTTACTATTTTCTTTCTCTCTATCTTTGCGTCAATGTCTCTTTCAATGTGTTTATAACTGGTCCTTCAACACTTTTTAGACGATCCCTTATTGTTTTAAAATGCTGTTCCTGTTAGGCGACAGATGTGTACATAACTGATATGTATGCATATTAACGTTTACCTTTTACTTCTATTTGACCTTTGCTGTTGTTCCGCTGTAAATCTCCAATTCTTTCTGTAACCGTGTCTTCCCTTCTATCCTAAAATATAATCTTTCTCCGGTATTACTTTCCCCCTTTCTCTAACTTTTCTTATTACATTTAAACTCAATTACCAAATCTTTTGTATTGGCCTGCAAGCCTGAAAATCAATCTGGCTGAAGAATCAGAACAACTCCTATTTGTATCATTCCTTTTCTCATCTTTCCCCACACACACACACACACACACACACACACACACACACACACACACACACACACACACACACACACACACACACACACACACACACACACCCCACCCACACAGGCTCAGGTTCCCTCAGATGTCGGGGGTTTCGGATTCACTCTGGATGTCGGATGAACCACGTCTGGGTCATTTCCACGTGGATGTTGGTTTTACCCGCAGACCGTCGCTTTAACGTCGATATCTGATCTTCATTTTCTGACATCTCTGATGTTTTCCTAAGCCCCTCTCTCTCTACCTGTCCTCATAAATAATGATAAGCTCTGGATTTAACTGGGCAGACGCAGACATTCGTAGCTAAAAAACACATTTATCTCATATATCTTAAGGTTTCGTGACTTGGTTACACGATTTACGGTGAGGAAACTCAACCCGAGTCACCTGGGTGCAGACATAATCTTTGTGTTAACCAGAGCACGGGATGGTTGGAGGAAAGATTGACGTTTTTAAGAGCGTCTGAACTAAGGCGGGGGCTTGGAGCTGATTTAAACACCGCCACCGTGGGAAGATCCTGCTCACCTGTGACGCCCCCAAACAAGCCCCTCTTACAGCTGGTATTTATTTTGTCATGAAATGTTCCACAGTATATTAGCATGCAGACAATTAATATAGCAACATGTACAGATATAGTGAAGTAGAGTTGTCGAGCTGGCTATAGAGAATAAAGTCATGCTCGCTCTTATTTTATTTATTTAGGCCGTTTCAAAGAGATTAGGATCTCTCTCCAAGATAGACTTGAGAAAAAGAAACATTCACAAGACCCCAAACAGAAGCTACACATAGCAGTCATGACAAATATCAGATAATAACGCTTTAAAGATCATCCAGTGCCATGGATGACTAGTTTAGGGAAGTTTGCAGTTCGTGTAAAATACTTGAAAATAGCCCAACATTACTGATGTGTGATATCTAAGGTTCGCATGTGGCAAACTCGAGGCCCGGGGGCCAAATCAGGGCCGTGGTGGATTTAATTTCGGCCCGCAGGATAATTTCTAATCGCTATTAAATCTGGCCCGCCGGTATATTGCACCTTCACTCCATCCTGAGGGTCTCCTCAGCTCAGAGCCGGACCCCAAACATTGATGACCTTGCACCCGAGATGAGACGCCAAGTATCTGAGCTAGCATCACAGAGCAGCACACTGAGTTCAATGGATGTTTCCTTCTGCACTTTCTCTCACGACAACAGGGCATGTTTGGGTTTCTCTTTGAGGGGAATAGTTTTGTTGAAGCTGTTGTTGGCCTGTGGGGAAATGTACTCATAAGAAATGACTCTGGAGAAGCTGCAGATAGAGCCATGAGAAATGAATGCAGCTGATTATTTAATGTTGTTTTTATACGCAATAATTTAAGCTTTGTTAGTTCCAGGTTTAATATGTGCAATAAGTTCATTTCAATAAGTTCTGCAATAAACATTGAACCAGTCCGGCCCTCGACTAGAACCCATTTTTGTATTACATGTACTGTAGTTAGAAGACATTACATCTTTGTTTTGTATTCTGAGAGAAAAGTCGTGTTGATTCCCGTCCACTTCAATCCAGTCAGGGTTTTCATTACGCAAGCACACGATCCATCAACAAGAGGTTCTCATTTAACACAGTCTAATTTTTAGGAACATTGGCAGGAAGAATAGTTTTTTTTAAATGCCACAAGAGAACACGTGTGATATGTGTCTCTTACGTTTATATTTATATTTGACCACTATACACACAACTGCTCTTGCCATACACTTCAGTCTCCTCTCCTTAAAGCTTGGCGCATGTGAGAGGACAGACATGAAGGTTAATTGTGAAATGACACATGCAGTCATTCTGCTGCAGAGCTATGAAGTAACGGTATCAAATATCTCTCTCAGAAGTGCAGTAGCAGCCCGACTTCACTTCGAAGCACACGACGTCTGACGCGCAGGAAAACAGACCGAAGCATGAAAGGAAAGAAAGTGGTGTTTGATAAAGGAGGGAAGCAGCCTCAGAGTTCACTGCAGTTTGATCAGCGCAGCAGGCAGACGTCTCCCATCACTTCTCACTACATGTGGAGTATTTGATGTCGGGGGTTCAGGGCGGGGTCACGTGATCATTAACGGCAACCTGAGAGCGCGCAGTGTGTGGTGGAAGGGTGCGATTACTGCAGTAATTCATCTGGAACCAGAAATTAGCTCAACCCGAGTCAGCGCTGGCTCACGGACAACTTTTACGAGTGTGTGTGTGTGTGTGTGTGTGTGTGTGTGTGTGTGTGTGTGTGTGTGTGTGTGTGTGTGTGCGCAAGTTTTTAGTATGTAGTAGAAATATGAGGTAATTAGTGTCAGTGAAAGTGGACACTACACAATTATACCTTTACAATCAAAATATAATATAATATACTGCAGAGGCTGACATAACCGAACAGCAACACAACCTGAACTGCTGCATTTGGCTCGAGTTTTAGTGCAGGAAGTACAAATACATCTTAATTACGGTATCAGAAAGGGACGGCATATGTATCCAATGAGTGACTTTAAACCAAAATACTAAATGTTATGGATAGTCGATTAACAACAGAATGACCAATTAATCTCATTTTTACTGTATTTATATATTTAAATCACATTTGTTAAGGATTTAATCATAAGTGACGTACAGTTAGAACACACACACATCTGGGTAAAGCCCATATACTGCAAGAGTCGTGCGAGTGGATCAACTTCATGAAACATATCTACGACTACAGATGGAAATTAGCTATTAGCTTAAATCTGGCAGAATTAATCTCTTCTCTTCTCTGAGATTAATGTATTTGTATGCATGGTCCTTGTTGAAATACATACATGATAATAAGTACTACAAGTTCTGCATTTCGAGACAATGAGAGTTTTATTTCTGAGCGCAGACCGCACCATGGCTGCTGGAGGGAGACGTCTTTCATTTAAGGTGAAGACAGACAGGTTTGTAACGTAATATCACCTCGGACTTTTCTGCTCTCGGAGAGTGAAGGAAAAACCTCAAAAACCACCGGAACTTTAAAAGGTGGTCAACTTACCATTAAACTACCTTAATACAACATCAGTTCAGCCCGTGTTTGTGTTGAGAGCTTCAGTTCCATGCGAGCGGACATTTTCAGTTTGAGCACTCCCTGCAGGACCGGAGCATTTAAAGTATTAAGTTAGTTTTACCCAGGAGAGAAACTGCAGCCAAAAGGACGGGGGCATGTTCCCTGGAAAGGGAGAGAGAGTGCTGCTGACATTGAAGAATATATATGTAATATAAAACATCTTACTTCTTAACGGAATAGTTTGGGAAATGCTGTTGCAGTAGAGTGTTACAGTCATGATGTCAAATGCTAACTCGTTGGCCAACAACATGGACGGCAGCCTTAAAAACAAAGGCAGTAAAAATAGAAGTGCATCTTGAAATCAGAAGAAACGAATACAACGGAAACGGCTGCAAGTTAAAAATGTAAACAGCCATTTCGAATACATTAACAGCAATCACCAATACATAGACCCTCCAGAAAAACGCGATTCTGCGATCGCAGAAATTACCGCATAATCAGCAAAATGGCGCAGATTTTTAAAAGGCCGCATATTTATCAAAAGGCCGCATAATCCCCGCATTTTTCCACACAAAGTTGAGGGGAAAAAAGTGAACTCCTCTTGACGTGAAGTGATGATGATGTTGACGCGACGTCATCAGCTCGCGCATCACAGAAGGTAAACAACACCGTAGAGTGAACGTGTGGAGCTCACACGAGAGAGAAAACATCTAATCCGTCTCATTTACCGACGAACATTTCTGCTAAAGACCGGGCAAAGCAGTTCCCCGATGGAACTATTATGCACCCGTGCAACTGTGTGTTGGAGCATAAGAGAACATCGACGGTGACGACCCACTTTGACTCATTCAAACATTCGAAAATGCTTTCTGCTGCTGCGGACAAGAAAGCCAAACAACTCGCGTTCACCGAGGCATCGACCTCCAAAACCCTTTAGAGGGCTACAAGGAACGAGGTGAGAAGCCTACAAGATTAAAGCTGGTTAGATAACGAGCAAGTAAATGAAAACAGAATGAGGCGGAGAAGTGTGTGTGTGTGTGTGTGTGTGTGTGTGTGTGTGTGTGTGTGTGTGAGAGAGAGTGTGATTAAAATAGCCCAATTGCTTTTACAATAAATAAACATTGAATGTGTTTAATTGAATAGTACAGGGGTTTAACGTTAGTGGCAGGTTGTGTGTGAGAGAGAATAAATAAATAAGACAGCCCAATATTGATTTTTTTCGCATATTTCGCAACTTCCCGCAATTTCACCGCATAAAATCACATAAAACCCCGCATGTTTGATCGCATAATCAAGGATTTTAGCCCGCGTTTTTCTGGAGGGTCTAAATACAGAAACGGTAAAATGTCAAGAACACACAAACCACGAAAAAAATTGAACAAAGATTTCCACGCCTCTAGGAGGAAAGGCTACAGTTTGATTTACCTCAGGAGACTAACGTGTGTTTGTTCTTCAAGTGGTGCGGAAATCAGATTGAGTAGGCGCATGGATGTTTAATAAGAACTGGATGCAGCGTGGGAGGCGGGGTTTCGTTCTTTCCCATGAGAGCTCATAGAGAACGCAGTGACGCGGCCTAAAACCCAGAAGTAAGTTAGCATTTTTACCACTTCCGGTTCCTTCGATAAAAAGCAAAGCAATCTCTCCGTAGGATTTTGGAAAATAGCTCGAAATAAGATCTGTGGTTGAGACACATGGAAGAGACGGATCACGTTTTGTTCTACGACATTAAATCCATCAGCAGTGACCGCACTGGTGATTTCTGAAGAGTTGACGTGTCTGAAAAACGATGGTTGTTACCAAAGTGGCTGAATAGGAAACAGAAGTTGTCGAGGCCGTTGTACGTCATTACGCCGAACACGTAAACACTCCTCTAAGTTAGTTTCTGTTCTGCTTGAAAGCAAGTCCCTGCCTCCTGCAAAGTGTTCAAACAAACGCTTCAACTCGTACCATTTACAATCTGTGTGTTTGAATATGGATCTGAAGTCGGCGTGACGTTGAAGCAGCGACCCTGCTGTAGCTCCTTTATAGCATAACGTTAGCATTTTTCTTCTTGCGACTAGATTTATGCTTCGAAAATTATAAAAGTAGGATAGACGTGTGGAGATTATCCGGCTGAACAAAACGTGATCCGTCTCTTAAATATGTTTCAACCACAGACCTTAGTTCCAGCTATTTTCCAAAAAAAAACCCTATGGAGAGATTGCATTGCGTTTTTGACGAAGGAACCGGGGTTTACTTCCGGGTTTTAGGACTCGTCACTGCGGTTCTCTATTGGCGCATGAGGACAAAATGGCCCAACTTTTGAGAGAGCGAAACGTCACAGATTACCCATCATGCCTAGCTGTCAGAGCAGAAGAACCCGTATGTGCGCTCACAGAACACGCGCCCCTTAAGCCCCGCCCCCGGGGTCCCACTCTCGGCTCAGTAGAATGAATGGAGACAGAAAATAAATCTA
>JAMFTG010000080.1:330000-375000 GCA_023974075.1 Chaenocephalus aceratus
ACTTCTTACAAGCAGCTGCTCCAGAAGCCCGAGATGTGAATAATGGCTGCAATTTGAGATCGCAGTCAATTTCTCAAGTAACTGACAAACACGTGGCGCATGATTGTTGTCAGACGGGGGAGGCCCTCGGAGGAGGAAATGCCAAAACAACTCACTTAGAGAAAATTGCCGTCCTGCAAACAGCCGAGGAGAGTGATCACCATTGGCTAATGAAAGCTCCTCTCGTGGCGGGAGACATTCAGACTCATCTGTCACACAGCGAGGTTTGTTCGAGAGGTTTGGGCCTCCGCTATAAAGGCCCTCTGTGACATGTTTTCTTAGTGAGAGTCTGTCAGACCGAGTAGAAATCTGCAGCTGGATGGCATCGTGAACTCAAAAGTTGGTGTTGCTTGTCTGCAGCTTTTCCCGCCTCTTTGCCCCCGTCTGTCTTTGGTTTTTAAACCGCAGCACCTACCCTAAGCTCTGGTTTCTCACTTTCCTCGAAACCTCTCTTTTAAAGTCAATCCATCTCCTCAAGCCTGGGTCGGACGGGATAAGACACACTGAGGACTTATTTAGCTGTGTTAAAAAACAGAAAAAGAAACCCACAAGTAAAAGAAAAGTATTTTCCTAATTGGACCGCTTGAGGAAAAGCTTGTCAGGCTGAAATCCATCACGCTGATTGCGGCCTTGTCTGCGTGGAGCCACACGGGGGTGGTGCTTCGCGGGGTTTTGGATCCTGCACGTGCTCGCCGGATCGCCGGAGGGAAGCCCTCGCGCAGAAGAGCAGCTCGTTACCTCGGTTCGTCACTGTCTGCAGCCGTGATAAATGAGCAGGTCGTCACGTGTGGATCCGACAGCCCCGTGGCACAGGGTCAGGCTGACATCCAGACGTGGGGGGGGCACAGGAGCAACGAGGAAGCATATTAGGAGAATCCGGGAAGGCTCTCTGGGAATGTGGACACGCTCTGAAAGCTTTGTATTCTCAAGGAGCTGATGTGTCGACAGTTGGACTCCCCATCCATCCAAACTGCATCTACGATATAGGAGCCACATGTATTGTATTATAACCCAGCATGCACTGACACAATATATATATATATTTGTATACATATTTATTTGACTTAAACCGATATATTCCTGCCCTTTAACTGTATCTGAATATTGAAGTATGCTTGTTGTGTGTATGTTGTCTTCTCCCAAATGTTGTACGTCTCTTGTTGGTTTTTGTATTTTTGATGGCACCTTAAGAAAAGGAGTTCTATTCTATAATTGGTGGTGGGCGTGGTCACTGATGGTAGACGTTATACCTGACTGCTTTCACCTGTTTTCATTTCGCTGTATGCTACTTTAATAACGCAAGTAGTTTGTTTTTCAAAACCTAAACTGCAATCCACGAGAAAAATAATGTAATTGAGAGTGCAGTTCAGTTGAATGAGATTTTGTCGGAGACAGGTTTGCTTTGTTTGAGGTGTGTCTGGGAAGAATTGTCCGAAAGCAACACCCACCAATACAGTGACACAAAACGTTGAACTCCGGTCGGACAACTCAGAGATAACGATGTTTCGCTGATACTAATACTGCAAAGGATGTGCTTCTTCTTTTTCTTTCCCCTTACTAACCCAGGGACACATCGTTAAAGATAATTGAATAATATGTCGGTTACTTTCATTTAACACAGATTCAATCCCGACTTAAAATACGGGGCTCCCGAAAGATTCAAACCCCTTGACTTTGAGGTGTGCTTTTGGCGATTCCAGCAATTCATTGATTGATTGATTTGCCAAATCTGTGAAAAAGGAAATACACACACACCTCTATGTCACACACACATGTCTGAGTTGACTCCCCTGTGAGCAACTCGAATAACTAATTATGATTCTCCTCATATGTCAGTTGTTGTTTTGCAGAGATTATCAGTCCGACATTTATCGTGCGACAAGTTTCCCCTCTGACTGCAGCAGACATTCAGCTGCAACACTAACGCATGAGACAACCAGATAGCTGCCGCAGTGTGTGTGTGTGTGTGTGTGTGTGTGTGTGTGTGTGTGTGTGTGTGTGTGTGTGTGTGTGTGTGTGTGTGTGTGTGTGTGTGTGTGTGTGTGTGTGTGGACCTGTCACTCCAGGTCGAGTGATGTTGATGTGCGCTCAAGTGGCATGACTGTGGCTCTCTATGAGGGAGGTATGGCACAGAATCCAGACTTGAGTAGGACATGGTGTGTGTGTGTGTGTGTGTGTGTGTGCGTGTGTGTGTGTGTGTGTGTGTGTGTGTGTGTGTGTGTGTGTGTGTGTTTGGATGGCTTGGCAGACATCAGATGAGGGGATGTCATGCCCCTCAGACTCACACACACACACACACACACACACACACACACACACACACACACACACACACACACACATCCATATCCAACAGCAGCGAGCATGAATGGTCATTCAGCTCCAGCCAGCAGTATGAAAACAAGTCAAAAGGAGGAAGAGGAGGAGGAAAAGGGGGAGGATGAAGGATGGGGTCTCGAGCCAAAAGAAACACGGTGGGCTCGCCTGTCCTCCTTGTCCTGATGAACACCCCAGGCAAATATTCTGTGAATGAGAGCATATTTCGGGGGGCTACACTTCCCATGTTACCCTGCGAAGGAGAGGGAGGAAAGGTGACTCATCCATGATGTCATTCACACGAGATGAAAAATGTTAACTGAGTCTCAGTGTGTATTAGAGGACGTGAAGTGTGGCCCGCTTTTCAGTCTGGTATCTATATTAGTGGACAGCACTGCTCTCAAGTTTTATTTTGCCCGGTCAACATTTCTTGCTTGTTTGGGTGGTCCAGAAAGCACTTTAATAATGTACTAACATCTTAAAGGTGGGGTAGGTAAGTTTCAGAAACCGGCTCGAGATACACTTTTTGTTATATTCCATGGAATGCTCTGAACATCCCGATAGCAAAGAATATCTGAAGTGCTTTGACAACAAATCCATACAAAAATTTCATCTGTAGAAGCCGTAATACTGTAAAAAGTACAACCAATCCGTTTAGCTGGCCCGGCTAAACGGATTGGATGGCCTACCTGCCTGTCAGTCTTCCATCGGGGCACAAACTTATCTCGTGCCCTCATTGGTCATGTGCGCGTTCGTGTGTGTTGGGGGAGGGGCTCTGTGAGGAAGTGGCAGATTTTCTCCGGTTGTGTATTTTCAAATTCTAGCGATCTCGATCCGGTTTCTCAAACTTATCTACCCCACCTTTAAGTGATGCAGAACTTAAATAAAATGGTGAAATATCAACAAATGCCTCTCATGTTCATGCTGGGATGTAGATAAGAAGATTGATACCACTTTTATTAACTGTCTCTAAATATATAGCTAGCAGAGCAGCTGATTAGCTTAGCTTAGCATAAACGATCGAAAGAGATATAACGCCTAGCTTAGCTTTGAAAAATCCACCTACCGGTCTCTTTAAAGCTAATTTATTAGCATGTAAGGCAGTGCTTCTCAAAGTGTGGTCCGCGGACCACTGGTGGTCCGTGAGCGCCCCCTAGTGGTCCGTGAGTATATTGGTCACATTTCACATTTGAAATAAATTAATTTAAGTTTTCCACACTCTCGCGGGAATATCTCCGCAATGGAGCGAGCTTAAGTTTCACTTTCGATTGCATGATATAACCCAGCGCAACACCTTCATCACACATGTTGCCACTAATCTGTTCTAGAAAAACGATGTGTCTTTGGAGTTAGGTGGTCCGCGAGTGTTTTTTTATTGGTTAAAGGTGGGGAAGGTACATTTGAGAAACCGGCTCGAGATCGCTAGAATTTTAAAATACACAACCGGAGAAAATCTGCCACTTCCTCACAGAGCCCCTCCTCCAACACACACGAACGCGCACATGACCAATGAGGGCACGAGATAAGTTTGTGCCCCGATGGAAGGCTGACAGGCAGGTAGGCCAATAGTCTCACATACAACCCCCCTTGAACTATAACTTGTCATTTGCACGCCTGTTTTGTTATGGAATAAACAAGATGTTAATTCGTAACGTTGCTGGCAGGTGGATTATTCAGACAGCATCAGGCTAGCTGTTCCCCTTTTTATCCCGCCTTTATGCTAAGCTAAGGAGCTGCTAACAGTAGCTTCATATCAAGTGTAGAGACATGTTGAGTGAGTGCAGTGTTGCCAACTCCACAGTAAGGAAAGTAGCTATTGGCTGTCCTAAAAGTAGCTAGAAGTCGCTAAATGACGTCATCGCCTAATTTGCATATTTAGCCATTTGCACGTAGTTGCAATGGACGCCGAAGGAGAGACAAAAAGTGGAAAAAAACACCCTTAATGTGTTTAGAACTACAAATGAACTTCCTTTTGTTGATTCTTATTTTTATTTTTTTCAATGTTTGGCCATCACTTGATGACTTTAATGCTTTGTCTACTCTAGACCAACATTACATACATACATTGTGTCCAGTATTGTTAAAGAATTAGTCACATTTAATTAAAAAAAAGTGTTATGTGGGATGGAGTTGCTACCTTCCTTCTTTATCTGGGCTCGGGACTGGCAAAGCGACCCAGAAGAGACACACAGCAATCCAGCGCTGGATCAGCAATGGCATTGGCGCATGCGCGATTATTAATATTCAGTCTGAACCAGGGTTTCCGCTAGGATTTTTTCTCGCCGGTCAAATGTCCGGGCAGATCTTATTTTACCGGACTAATTTGAAACTTACCGGTCATATTTCAATAATAATAATAATAAGAGTTGTGTAGCAGAGTTTCCGTTAGCAGGTAATTACCGGACTATGAGCAGATATGCTTCAGTTTAAAACTCAGTTCACGGGGCTCATTTTTATATTGCTTCAGTTTATAATCGTAACAGATCGAAAAATTCAGATTCATTTTTCAATAAATTATTCCACAAACAACAAACAATAATTATTACATTCAAACAAACTACTTGTAGTAGATAACGTACATTATTCAAAAGTTTACATTACATTTGAATAATAACATGGGAGAAACGGATCCTCTCTTTTCCCTCTCTCTCCTCCTCTCCTCTCCTCTCCTCCTCTCTCTCCTCCTCTCTCTCTCCTCTCCCTCCCTCCTCTCTCTCTCTCTCCCTCTCTCTCTCCTCCCCTCCCTCTCCCTCTCTCTCCCTCTCTCCTCCCTCTCCTCGCTCTCTCCTCTCCTCTCCTCCTCCCTCCCCCTCCTCCTCTCCCCTCTCCTCTCCCCTCTCCTCCCTCTTCTCTCCTCCTCTCCCGCGCTATCTCCCGCTCTCCTCTCTCTCCCTCTCTCCTCCCTTCCCTCTCTCCTCTTCCCCCTCCTCTCTTCCTCCCTCTCTTCTCTTCTCCCTCCCTCTCTCCCTCCTCTCTCTCTCTCCCTCTCCCTCTCTCCTCTCCTCTCTCTCTCTCTCTCTCTCTCTCTCTCCCTCCTCTCCTCTCTCCCTCTCTCTCCTCACAGCCCGTCAGTTTCTCAAGCAGCTCCTGCAGCTCGCTAAACAGTGGGCGGGGCTTCAGGTGATTATGCAGAGCTGCGTGTCTCGGTCTGACTCAGCAGCTGATCTGATCTCTCTCTCGCTCCGGTTACACTTCACTCGCGTTTATGTCCATATCGATCAGATCCAGCTCTCCTGATCGGCCTTTACAGAGAGCACCGATCAAACTATGAAGAGTGAATATCGGCCGATAATGACCGGCGGCCGATCGATCGGAACCTCCCTAATTATTACCAGACATTTTGACCGGCAGGTTTTGAATTTACCGTTTTTTTATAAATTTTACCAGCTAAAAACCGGTAATTACCGGCTAACGGAAACCCTGGTCTGGACGCGTAGTGTGTCTCTTTTTCTTTGCCACCTCTCTGCTCGAGTGCAGCTGCCTAGCGAGGCTGCCTGTGAGTGCTTCGGCGGAGGCGCTCAGCACCCGCTGCCCGTCGAGGAAAGTACGTGCTATCACGTCAGATTCTCCAAACACCAGAAAAGTTTCCAATAACAGAAAAAGTAGCTGGATTTGTCGCTAGTCGCTTTTGACAAAAAAAGTAGCCGGAGGGTTTGGAAAGTCGCCCGATTTAGCGAGAAACTCGTCAAGTTGGCAACACTGGTTGAGTGGTAACAATCTTCTTATCTAAGCCTTAGCAAGACTGAAAATATGTTGGTGTTTTTAGTCATGATATTCTGATATCGCACTGCTTGATGTTTTATCCTGTTGTACTGTCTTTATTTTACGCTAAGCTAACTGGCTACTGGAATACGTCACAAAGCAAAAACCCTGTATTTTTCCGAATGTGTTTAACTTTTTCTATTTCACTACGAAACACAGAGAACATGATGAGCTGAGATATTTCCAGCACAGCTTCACAGTAGAACAAATGTAAAGAAAAGTGCCTTTATTCCACGGTTTTATTAATAGAACAAGGTTAAATGAACCTAATCGTGGAACATTAGCCTCATGCTCTTTCAATATTTGAGCACCTAATAATGACTATTTTTCTTTATACTCTCACATTGTACTTTGTTCAGCAGCTATGTCGGTGACCAGGCTGACGTGGGTGGGAAGTTTTAGCCTGGACACGCTCCTTTTCATCTCTGAATGAAAACCCCCGATAATGAGGTGACATTACGATCATTGAGAATTTACGCTCATTGGATACAACGGTTTTCAATTCGACAAATTATGAGCTTTATCCGTGGCATTTTCTCTACTTCTCCCATTGCAGGGAAGCCGTTGAGTGAGAGGTCTTATGAAGTTCGCTATGGGTGTGACAAGTACTCTTAAGGGTTTTAAATTACCTTTGAAGTGGCGGCTAATCACTGTGGTGAAGCAGTTTTGGCTCAGTGACTACAGCTGCTTCCCCAGAAGCGTTGAAATTGATCTGAGGCCTTTTGGCGTTATTTCAAAAGACACAGTGGCACAATGGAGATTCAAAGTCTTGTAACATTAAGTTAAATGTCCGGTTTTCATTCTGTCCCTAAAACCAAACAGAAAGGGTTCAACATATAATGATAGTGTTTATCCTGACCCCAAAGACTCCAGATAGAAGGTGTGAGCATGAAACTCAACTTTCTATCCCAACTTTAAAGTGTAGCTTTCTCTATAAAGGTCATTTTACATAATGGAGCAACCTAGGAACTGATTTCACTTAGAGACACTTACGTCAAGAAACTTAACACTTATGGCAAATGGCTATAGTTAGAGACCTTTCTCTTTAAGGCAGTTTTCTACCAAGAATGCTAATTTCCCCTAGAAAAAAGTTTTGGATATATTTAAGTGGAGTTGTATGAGGTACTTATTACCGAGAGTGGACCGTGGTCTGAATTGTAGGCGAAAGCATAGATGGATATTGTTATGCTGTGTTCGTTATTCTCGCGTCCAGGTAAGAAGCTTAAAAAGGAGACTAAATGGAGTCTCTGAGAAGGTTCAAAATTGGTACTTTAATTAATAAAAAGCGCGGTAATGTTACAAACAGGATATTGTTCAGTCAGGAGAGAAAGGCTGCAGCCTTCCTCTCCCTGTGATGGCCGTGCAGAAGAGAGCTTCCAAGCATTCGTCTTTCCCGCGTGCTGGCTGTTAGCTCCTCCTCCCTGGGAGCTGTAGAGACGTAGGGGACTTCCCCCCTCGTTCGTGTCCGATATCGCGTTAAACAGAGGATTTCGACATTTTACATTCATTGCTTACTTCCACATGCCTTTTCTCCTCCTTATCTCTTTCATAACTTTATATGTAATACATGTTAACGGCGTCAATATCCACTTTAATGATACTAATGGACGGTAGTCCCGGATGTCGTCATGACGGATTTTCAGAATAAAAGCTTGGTATTGAGAACTTCCGGGTTTTTCCAGAATAAAATAGCATTTAAACTGACGGTATGTTTAAGGTACATTATGCCATAAAACATTGATTTTAATTTCTAACAATATACTGAGAAATATCAGGTTATAATGGCAAAGCTGTACATCTGCATTAGTTATATGCGATGCCTACATACTGCTAAAGATTATGCACAATTATGCAACCAATTTGATTGATAAATTGATAGTTGATGTACAACCATCACTAGAAGGGAACAAAACATATTGCGTGTATCCGCCATGTCAACTCCTTTTTGATAAACTTGTTCCACCAATGTATATGAAAATTAGGCCCGTAGATTTTCCATAATCTCGCTGACAGACAAACAATCCAACAAATAATCAAGATGTTTCCACTGGAGAATGGAGAGTTGTAAAAAAAAGTGCAGTCTTTATAACTAAACAACAAAATAGGTAGTTTGTGCACTGTCTCCATTTTTGTATTTTCCGAAGGCAGCTAACACCAATACGCTACGATCAAGAAAGTCTGGTGGTCATCGTTGAAAGACACCAACATGTAGCTGTTGGTAGCAGATTGGATGTGAAATGTAGTCTCCAACATCAAAGCCATGCCCTCTATGCCCCCTACCATCTTCCCTGACCTCCTTCTTCAGAGGTTTCGTGGCACCGTAACAACATCAAGCTGCCTTTCAGGGCCCCAGATCCCGAGGGGCCTGGTTG
Organism: Chaenocephalus aceratus; assembly: GCA_023974075.1. Lineage (NCBI taxonomy): Eukaryota > Metazoa > Chordata > Actinopteri > Perciformes > Channichthyidae > Chaenocephalus > Chaenocephalus aceratus. The sequence goes on from JAMFTG010000080.1 coordinate 338,490, forward strand.
GAAATCAAACCCCGGTTACTGTCGCCTTTGCTTCTGAGGGGGAAGAGTCATCACTCGCACGACCACAAGACGCTGCTTGTCACGAAACATAAGCAATGGTGGTTTCAAGTGTTTGATCAAATGATTAATGCTGGTGAGGACAGCCTGAAATGCCATCAAAAGAAGACACACAAGAGCAACATTAGTTTTTCGAACCCCATTAGAACCAATTAGACAAGCCCACGCTGAGTGATAGCTCTTCGGGTGGAGACAGATGCCACGGACAGATGAACGAACTTTAAACACACCGGTGTTTTACAGATGGGGGGGATCCCAGTCCCAGCAGAGTCTGTTATACCCGATGTAAGACACGGTGGTGTCAAAGAGCCCCTTGTGATCCCCCTCAGGACCGGTAGGAGGTATTTTAATAGCCGTCTGACCCGTGGCGGCTCTTGCCTCCTGCCGTCTCCCTCACAGTGAAACTATTGTGCTGAGGTAGAAACACCGAGAGCAGAGGAGAGACTAAAAAGACGTTGTTTTTCTGCTGTTGGCTGCGTGTCACTCGTCTTGGCGAGTTATCAGCTTCCCTGAGGCTGAGATAAGCATCTTCAGTGAAATCCCACACACTGCAAAGTTGACTCTGGTTTTACGCGTTCTTTACCACTGATTTTCAAAAACACATAGTTAACTTCAACTTTGGTGAACTCTAACGTGCATATTTGGGCCATTGACAAAGCCATCGTGACAGCTGTTGAACATTAGGAATCTAGCATAGCTTTATAGCTGTTTTGCACCATTAACTTTTATTTAAACCTCTTCTGCCAAATGTAAACCATGTAACAAAAGAGGAATGAGTTGGTGACAGCAAAGAGAGAGAAGTTGGTGAAGCATATACATCTTTGAAATACGAGAAGTCATTGTCCCATTAGCAACCAAGCTAACACGCTTCCTCCACTGATGCAAGCTAGCTAGCTCACACAGTATTGATTTCCTTTTTTCAACTCTTTCTTGTTATACAAGTCAAAAGTACTAGAGTGACGCATGGGCTGCATAATTCTTTCCGAACCAGACCTGAGACCAAGAGTAACCGAACCCAACGCTGTAAATGTTAGCTGAAGCATTTTGTGTTTCCCTGTCACACCACTGTTGCTATCTTGGTTACAAACAAGCCCCAGAGCTGAACAAGAAGTACTCCAACACTGAAAAAGGACGTCCATTTCCTGCTGTGAAGCAGATTTTGGTCCAAAGAACATACAGTATTTTACATTTGGCCGAAAAATCACAGACCCAGCCAAAACTTAACTTAATATTTTTGTACAGTCTTAATGCACTTTCTGTCAAAACATCAAAACCAACATTCCAGACAAGTAGGCCAAATATGACTCAAACATCATTTGTAAATATCAGGGTAGACCTATCCGCTTTTCATGCAGCAGCCTACAGACTAAATAGAAAAATGCTAGGTGAGTTGTCGTTAGCTCACAGGCTAACTAGCCTACTAGCCTAGCCTAGTTTAGCCATGCAGGTAGTCCCTATATAAACAAGCCTTTAACACCGCCAATTATTGCAAGGACACATGGAGACAAGTAACTTATTAACCTATTATATTGTGTGGAACATCACACCTTATATAGAGATTGTTGACACACACACACATACACGCACATACACTCACACACTTTACCTTATTCTGAACTTTGCAGCTTTAAAACTTCCCAAATTAACTTTCCGTTTGACCACAGGCTTCTTTAGTGGATATATCTTGCATCATATTTACAGTTTAGGTTTCATAGTGCTCTGTCCTCGCTGCAAAAAAACAAAACCGTAAGCACTTCATCTACAAAACTGCATGTCTCTCGTTGGCTGTTTGCTCCGAGGCGTCACCATCTGTCCTCCAGCAGCACAGCTCCAGTCCTCCCCTCTTTCCTCCCATTGTAGAAACAGCTGTGGACCGTGAACCGTGGAGTGCGGGTCTGACACGGATTACCTGGATACCGGCTCTAAATCTGGGTGGGCATCAAGCTGAAAGGCAGCTCTTCTTTTTCCACAGTTTCTCTTTTTAATGGATTCATTTCCTACAACTTACACCATGGCAAGCAGGCTTCTTCACACTCTGCATGTGTTGCTCATTTTGGAGTCGAGCTGGGGTAAAATCGCGCCTGAGGATTTTGTGGACGCCGTGCGTAAAGGTGCTGATGTTCCACTGGCTGAAGAGCAGCGCGTCTTTGCGCACGAAGGCACCAAACGAGACATGGTATCCATCAACATGTTCAAAGTGTACGAGAAGTACAACAAAGAGCCGCTGAGCCAGAGGGAGGCAAACACCGTGAGGAGCTTTAAAGCTGTCCCGAGTGAGTGAGCACAGAGTGTATTAACGCCATGCACTATGTTAATAATGAAATGTGGACCACGTGTCGTACTTTTTATGTTAGAAGGGAATAACTTATAAACTGTGTCAAAACAGATTTACACTCTCAGTCTCTGCTAAATTACACCAAATCTGGTGTTTTCAATAAATGTGTTAAAACATCTAATTGAACTTTTAAAAAAAATGGAGAATGTTTTAGTTTCATGAAAAATGATTTTAAACCCGATGGAGGTTGGATTATAATACATTACATTTTCTAGAAAACCAACAAACTGTTTATTTCCTGGAGCAATTTAAAAATAGTGAAAGTTAAATCAAGCATAAAAGCGTATTCTTATTTACTAAATAATGTTTAATGTATTATATACCAGTATTATGCTACTTACAGTATCATTGAATGAAATTTGACATTTCAAGGAGGGCCTATTTCATTTGTGTTTCCTCACTTTTATTTGACTTATTTGTGTTGCACATTTCATGACAGAATCCAGTCTCAAAGTGCAAAAAAAAAGGCATTCAACTTGAATAATTCAATGTTACGCACAAAGGAATATCTTGGGAAAGTGCATCATCCTAAACGCAGGTGTTTAGCCAAGCACACAGCAGCCCTCGCTCCCATTTGGGCTTAACCATCTTCACCTCTGTTGTGATTTAGTGATCTGCGGGACTAAGCCTGGAGCTCTGTTAGCTCTCCGGTAGCTGAAGCAGCCTAGGTGTTAGACAAGAGCCCATTATCACACCCAGACACCGGCTGCACGGCGAAAAGCCTCAGAGGAGCTCTTTCCGCTATAAGCATTTCCATATGGCTGCGACAGACCTACTGGACCGATCCAGTGTTTGTCTTTCAGGCTGCGGTGGAAGTGCGCGAGACGAGGGTGAACTTCAAGAGTATAGCCGTCGAGGATGAGGCTTTTATGGTCATGCGTGAGGCAGGCACTTAAGCGTGCCGTGCTTAATACTTTCCATGCTGCATGCTCATGTCAGTCAGATGTGTTGAGCGACATTCTGCAGAAGACGTATTGGATGTTGTTATTCGTGTCAGTCAGACAGTGCGGATGGTAGTGGAGGGGGAAGGTTTAACGCTGAAACTTCATCGCTTTAATCGTCAGTTTTGTTAGTTTCAGGCGGAGATACTTCATCCGGGATTTAGCATTTTTTGACAAAACATCTGTTAGGTTGAAAAAGTGTTAAAGTTACCTTGGTTGCTGATTGGCTAATGGTTACACGAGCCAACACATCGTTATGACATCACAAAGTGTCTAAAATCTGATCCGCTCATTTTCAGACAGGTTTTTATAGAAATGGATCAAAAAGAGAGAGAATCTTTGTTCCTGAGACTTTCAGAGTCTCTTTCCACAGAGGGGACACATGTTGATGTAGAAGAGACATGAAGAAGAGGGGACACATGTTGATGTAGAAGAGACATGAAGAAGAGGGGACACATGTTGATGTAGAAGAGACATGGAGAAGAGACGACACATGTTGATGTAGAAGAGACATGAAGAAGAGGGGACACATGTTGATGTAGAAGAGACATGAAGAAGAGGGGACACATGTTGATGTAGAAGAGACATGAAGAAGAGGGGACACGTGTTGATGTAGAAGAGACATGAAGAAGAGGGGACACGTGTTGATGTAGAAGAGACATGGAGAAGAGGGGACACGTGTTGATGTAGAAGAGACATGGAGAAGAGAGGACACGTGTTGATGTAGAAGAGACATGAAGAAGAAGGGACACGTGTTGATGTAGAAGAGACATGAAGAAGAGGGGACACATGTTGATGTGGAAGAGACATGAAGAAGAGGGGACACATGTTGATGTAGAAGAGACATGAAGAAGAGGGGACACATGTTGAAGTAGAAGAGACATGGAGAAGAGGGGACACATGTTGATGTAGAAGAGACATGGAGAAGAGGGGACACATGTTGATGTAGAAGAGACATGAAGAAGAGGGGACACATGTTGATGTAGAAGAGACAAGAAGAAGAGGGGACACGTGTTGATGTAGAAGAGACATGAAGAAGAGGGGACACGTGTTGATGTAGAAGAGACATGAAGAAGAGGGGACACGTGTTGATGTAGAGGAGACATGAAGAAGAGGGGACACGTGTTGATGTAGAGGAGACATGAAGAAGAGGGGACACGTGTTGATGTAGAAGAGACATGAAGAAGAGGGGACACGTGTTGATGTAGAAGAGACATGAAGAAGAGGCGACACGTGTTGATGTAGAAGAGACATGGAGAAGAGGGGACACGTGTTGATGTAGAAGAGACATGAAGAAGAGGGGACACATGTTGATGTAGAAGAGACATGAAGAAGAGGGACACATGTTGATGTAGAAGAGACATGGAGAAGAGGGGACACATGTTGATGTAGAAGAGACATGAAGAAGAGGGGACACATGTTGATGGAGAAGAGACATGGAGAAGAGACTACACATGTTGATGTAGAAGAGACATGGAGAAGAGGGGACACATGTTGATGTAGAAAGAGACATGGAGAAGAGGGGACACATGTTGATGTAGAAGAGACATGAAGAAGAGACGACACATGTTCATGTAGAAGAGACATGAGGAAGAGGGGACACATGTTGATGTAGAAGAGACATGGAGAAGAGGGGACACATGTTGATGTAGAAGAGACATGAAGAAGATGGGACACATGTTGATGTAGAAGAGACATGAAGAAGAGGGACACATGTTGATGTAGAAGAGACATGGAGAAGAGGGGACACATGTTGATGGAGAAGAGACATGGAGAAGAGGGGACACATGTTGATGTAGAAGAGACATGGAGAAGAGGGGACACATGTTGATGTAGAAGAGACATGGAGAAGAGGGGACACATGTTGATGTAGAAGAGACATGGAGAAGAGGGGACACATGTTGATGTAGAAGAGACATGGAGAAGAGGGGACACATGTTGATGTAGAAGAGACATGAAGAAGAGGGGACACATGTTGATGTAGAAGAGACATGAGGAAGACGGGACACATGTTGATGTAGAAGAGACATGAAGAAGAGGGGACACATGTTGATGTAGAAGAGACATGAAGAAGAGGGGACACATGTTGATGTAGAAGAGACATGAAGAAGAGGGGACACATGTTGATGTAGAAGAGACATGAAGAAGAGGGGACACATGTTGATGTAGAAGAGACATGGAGAAGAGGGGACACATGTTGATGTAGAAGAGACATGAAGAAGAGGGGACACATGTTGATGTAGAAGAGACATGAAGAAGAGGGGACACGTGTTGATGTAGAAGAGACATGAAGAAGAGGGGACACGTGTTGATGTAGAAGAGACATGAAGAAGAGGGGACACGTGTTGATGTAGAAGAGACATGAAGAAGAGGGGACACGTGTTGATGTAGAAGAGACATGAAGAAGAGGGGACACGTGTTGATGTAGAAGAGACATGAAGAAGAGGGGACACGTGTTGATGTACAAGAGACATGAAGAAGAGGGGACACGTGTTGATGTAGAAGAGACATGAAGAAGAGGGGACACGTGTTGACGTAGAAGAGACATGAAGAAGAGGGGACACGTGTTGACGTAGAAGAGACATGAAGAAGAGGGACACGTGTTGATGTAGAAGAGACATGAAGAAGAGGGGACACATGTTGATGTAGAAGAGACATGAAGAAGAGGGGACACATGTTGATGTAGAAGAGACATGAAGAAGAGGGGACACATGTTGATGTAGAAGAGACATGAGGAAGAGGGGACACATGTTGATGTAGAAGAGACATGAAGAAGAGACGACACATGTTGATGTAGAAGAGACATGAAGAAGAGGGGACACATGTTGATGTAGAAGAGACATGGAGAAGAGGGGACACATGTTGATGTAGAAGAGACATGGAGAAGAGGGGACACATGTTGATGTAGAAGAGACATGAAGAAGAGGGGACACATGTTGATGTAGAAGAGACATGAAGAAGAGGGGACACATGTTGATGTAGAAGAGACATGGAGAAGAGGGGACACATGTTGATGTAGAAGAGACATGAAGAAGAGGGGACACATGTTGATGAAGAAGAGACATGAAGAAGAGGGGACACATGTTGATGTAGAAGAGACATGAAGAAGAGGGGACACATGTTGATGTAGGAGAGACATGAAGAAGAGGGGACACATGTTGATGTAGAAGAGACATGAAGAAGAGGGGACACATGTTGATGTAGAAGAGACATGGAGAAGAGGGGACACATGTTGATGTAGAAGAGACATGAAGAAGAGGGGACACATGTTGATGTAGAAGAGACATGGAGAAGAGGGGACACATGTTGATGTAGAAGAGACATGAAGAAGAGGGGACACATGTTGATGAAGAAGAGACATGAAGAAGAGGGGACACATGTTGATGTAGAAGAGACATGAAGAAGAGGGGACACATGTTGATGTAGGAGAGACATGAAGAAGAGGGGACACATGTTGATGTAGAAGAGACATGAAGAAGAGGGGACACATGTTGATGTAGAAGAGACATGGAGAAGAGGGGACACATGTTGATGTAGAAGAGACATGAAGAAGAGGGGACACATGTTGATGTAGAAGAGACATGGAGAAGAGGGGACACATGTTGATGTAGAAGAGACATGAAGAAGAGGGGACACATGTTGATGTAGAAGAGACATGAAGAAGAGGGGACCTTTAAAGAAAAGGCTGTTTGACAGTTTTTTTGAAGTATTTTATTTTTAACCTAAAATACCTTTTTCTCTTTCCAGGACTCGTGCACGGCAAAGACGTGTTCCAGTTCAACCTGTCCTCCATCCAAGAATCAGAGCTCGTTCTCCGCGCCTCTTTCCACTTCCTTCACAAGCGTCCGCGCCAACACCAGCGACAGTGGCATCTCCGAAAGCCTCGCCACCCGTCCTCCGGCCCCCAACACTCCCCCTCCCCGAATATCCTCTTCCGCGGGTCGTCCCCGAACTCAGCTTCTTCCACTCCGCTGGGAAACATAACTCTGGCTGCTTTCCAGAAGGGCTCGTGGCAATCGGGCGACGTAACAACGGTGCTGAAACACGCAAAGGATGTGAAAGAGCTTGTGGTTACGGTGGAGTTTGACGCGGAGTTCGGGGCGTTTCCGAGGCAACAGAAAAGCCCTCAAAGCCAGGAGCGCCTCTCTTCGGCCAACATGCCGTACATTTTGATATACGCCGATGACAGAGCGATAGATGAGCCGAACAGCGTGGCCTTGTCGCTCCAACGATACGGTCCTTTCCCCGTAGCGGAGGACGCATCTTCCTCCGCTTCTTCAGCCTCCAGGATTCGGCGAGACCTTCATCACCAGCTCCAAACCAACAACCTCCCCAAGGTGCAGTACAACACCTTGAAGAACCACGAACTCTGGCAGAACACGTATTTCCCGGCGAAAGCCAAAGCGGCGGTGAAACCGGGGCGGAAGCCGGGCCAGGAGAGCAGCGAGGGCCTGGGGAAGCCTCAGGTGCTGAGCTTCGACGAGAGGACGATGAAAAAGGCCCGGAGAAGGCAGTGGAGCGAGCCCAGGGTTTGCTCCAGGCGATACCTCAGGGTGGATTTCGCCGACATCGGATGGAGCGAGTGGGTTCTGGCGCCGAAGTCGTTTGATGCGTACTACTGCGCCGGGGCCTGTGGATTCCCCATCTCCAAAGTGAGCCACGGAAGCTTTGTCACTACAAGACATTTAGAACGATTTGTCTTTTTATCAAGATGTCCCTAATTCATAAAGACACGAGAGGAAAGGCTGTTGGTCTGACTTGAAAGAAATGAAACAGAATTTCTGTAGAAAACATGAAATAAATAGAAATTGATTTCATGCATCCGTTGGCATATCGGAATCAGAATCAGGTTTATTACCACGTACGAGGAATTTGACTTGATGTCATGGTGCAGACATTAAAGAAAAACAAAAATGTAAAAACACAGATAGAGACTATTTTAAGAACACTATAATAATACGAATTTTTTTTTGCCTTTACTATTACATGTTTACGAGTTACTTCCTCTCGCATTAATCCCTCCCTCTCCCACTCATCTCCTCAGGTGGTGCGTCCTTCCAACCACGCCACCATCCAGAGCATCGTGCGAGCGGTGGGGATCGTCCCCGGTGTCCCGAGCCGTGCTGCGTCCCCGACAAGATGAGTCCCCTCGGCGTCCTCTTCCTGGACACCAGCAGGAATATGGTGCTGAAGGTTTACCCCGGCATGTCTGTGGACACCTGCGCCTGCCGGTGAACACCGATAACTCTGCATCAAAGAGGACGGCAGTGAGGATACACTGATGCGACTTGGAGGACTCGGGATTTCTGGAGTCTCTGTTCGAGAACTCTTTTGTCCTAGTCTGTCAAGATTCGACTTTGAACCGAGTTTTTCCTGCGTATCTAATTATTTCTAAAGACTTGTTTCCCTCAACGAGGGCCACCTTTATTTCTTCGTCCCCCTTTCATCCGAAAAGCAGTTGAATAAGTGCACTTAGTAAAAACGTTAATACGTCTTCTCCACGTCCCAAACACACGAGTTGTCACTTAAAGGTGGGGTAGGTCATTTTGGAGAAACCGGCTCAAGTGCGCTAGAATTTGAAAATACACAATCTGCCACTTCCTCTCAGAGCCCCGCCTCCAACACACACGAACCAATGAGGGCACGAGATAAGTTTGTGCCCCGATGGAAGGCTGACAGGCAGGTAGGCCATCCAATCCGTTAGCCGGCTCAGATGATTGGTCGTGCTTTTTACAGCGCCACGGCTTCCACAGATAATTTTTGTATGGATTTGTTGTCAAAGCACTTCAGATATTCTTTGCTATCGGGACGTTAAGAGCATTCCATCGAATAAAACAAAAAGTGCATCTCGAGCCGGTTTCTCAAACTTACCTACCCCACCTTTACACATTACTTTTTTTAAACAGTTGTCTCTCGCTCGTGCAAAAGCATCTCTCACCACCTCTATAATAAGTCAGGTTTTAATGTAAAAGCATGTGTTTGTGAAGTCTGAAACATACAACTGGATACATGAGACTTGGAATGTACTGCAGGATTTGTGTGAAGGTTTGTAACCGGAGTTCAATCCCATCTACGGCAATTCATCAAGTCTTTTGGAAAGGATTATTCCCCTCATAGATTCAAGGTGACACGTGAATGGTCTTTTATGGGTAACATTTTTCATTTCTTCCGCACACTTTCACTTTTATGAAGTTGGCTGTTTTAATATCCTTCAAGATAAGACTCCATTATCTCTGGCCTCCGCCTGGACTCTGCCGTCTTTTGGGAAATGTTTCCAAGTTGAGTAAGCTCTCGTTTGTTGCTTCAAAAGCTCCTGAAACCTTTTCTCATCAGTTCCTCTGCTGCTTGGCCCTGTCTGGGTTTGGACTCCCTGATGAACTGCTCACTGACTCAGGAGGGACACACAGGACATCATGTAAATACTGTAGTTACTAATGCAAACTAAATTGTACCTATTCTATTGTTGCCGTTGAACCTCCCATATATTAGCAAGAACTATTTGTGCATGATAGGTAATAACATCTTCTTTAAACTATATTTTAATAGCCATTTGTTTATATCTTGTATATATTTATGACACCTACTGACAGACACTGTGCTCCAAGCATCGGGAGGTCACTTGCTTCTGTTTCAGCTGAGGGTAAAAACAGCGCTCTGCTGCCCCCTGCTGTGCGCTTTGGGAACGTCGAAGAGACTTAAACATTTTAAAGGAACACGTTTCCTGTTGTTATTCAGCATTTGACTTTAAACACATGAATACTGTTATTCAAAGATGACTTGTACAGTTTGTAATAATGGTAGATGTCCATGGTAATTAAAAAGGGACACATGTATCTGTCCTTATAACTGTATTATATGGCTTAAAGTGTATTTGAATAGTGATGTGTACTCACAGACTAATGTATGGCTCGTAAGGAAATAAATTGAATTGTACATATTGTTAAAGACATTTGCAAACTTTTATTAAAAGTGTTTAAAGCTTAGGCTTTGTGCACATTATATACCTTAAAACAGTGTTTCTCAAACTTTTTCATACCAAGGACACTTAACCAATAAAAAAACACTCGCGGACCACCTAACTCCACAAATATCCCAAAACACATCGTTTTTCTAGAACAGATTATAAATCGCCTGAAAATGGTACAAACAAGTGGCAACATGTGTGACGAAGGTGTTGCCCTGGGCTTTATCATGCAATAGAAAGTGAAACTTAAGCTCGTTCCATTGCGGAGATATTCCCGCGAGAGTGCGGAAAACTTAAATGTATTTATTTATTTCAAATGAGAAATGTTACCAATATACTCACGGACCACTAGGGGGCGCTCACGGACCACCAGTGGTCCGCGGACCACACTTTGAGAAGCACCGCCTTACAGTAACTCAATGTATGTCAATAGTATAAACCCTGCTGTTTAAATAGGAACCGCCCGCCCACAAGAGCTCTATTGGGTACGTTCTGATTTCCGAGAGGACTACTTTTATTTTGAAAGTCATCTTGGAAAATATATGTTAGTTTATTACATATTATTATAGTGTTGTGCAACTTATAATTGAAACAAGACGTGGTGCCCAATCAAAAGTCAAAGTCAGCTTTATGGTCAAAATTACTACATGTGTTATACATCCAGAAATCTCGAGATACCGTTTCCCGCAGTCCCACAGTGTGACATATATACATAAAAGAAAACGGGCCTAGATAATCGGGGTATACAATTTAAAATGTTAATAATATATTTAAAATGTTCAAAGAACAGTTTCAGTGCAGTAGCAGCGGAGATGGGCAGAAAAGTGACTGGTGCTGGATGAGGGAAGGTTGTGTGTGTGTGTGTGTGTGTGTGTGTGTGTGTGTGTGTGTGTGTGTGTGTGTGTGTGTGTGTGTGTGTGTGTGTGTGTGTGTGTGTGTGTGTGAGAGTTCAGGGGATCAGATTTCCCCTTTTAAATTTGACTTATTTTTGTTGCACATTAAATAAAATAATAATATTATTAGCATCGACCGTCACAGACCAACGTTCATTGGCCAAACTAAAGTTTTTACTGCATGTGTTCCAATTCATTTTGACCTACAGTGACCAGTTTCCTCAACACTTCCTCAGTGCAGTCTCCGTGCTGTGTTTTGTTTCCTCCCGCATGCAGACATTATTAACTGTATGCGTGCCAGTAGACTGTTCATCTCTGATTGACTCCATAGAGAGGAAGGATTCAACATTTGAAAAGGCCACATTGAAAGCATTTTTCTGAAACACGGCATGAGTGACTGCATGACTAAAAGACAGACATTCCCAGATATGCCGGACTCTGGCCAACGTCCCCGGAAACATTGGCTTGTGGTTTTGGGCTCAGACCCCCCACAGAGACCCATCATCATCTTGGACATACAGGAAGTAGTGATGAACACCACCATGTCCATCATGTCTTTGTTTCATGTGCCAGTGGTGTGAAAAAAACTCTGTTCTCATGCCTATCATGTTTTATAAATCCTCGCTTATATACAGTATATCAGTTAAAACATTTTCCATGTGTTCTTCCAGATGTCTGGTTGTTCTCTGCCTGGAAGAATTAAGTGGCAAACTGCACAAAACACTTTAAGTTTCTCCTTAAATATGACACCTAATTACTAGGAAACACCTATTTTTACAACATTTTAGTCCACCATCTATTTTATATGAATAATCTCTTTTAAATGTATTTTCTTTAACAACTGGAGAAGTATAGCAAATACCTCTTTTTATTGGACTTTTTCTACTTTATTTTAAAGGTCCCGTGTCATGGCCATTTCTACTGATCATAGTTCCATTGTTGAGGTCGACTAGAATAGATTTAAATTGTTCAATGTTCCAAACTCACATTGGTTTCTCACAGCATCTCTGTGTCGTCTGTGTATTCACTCTCTGTCCTACACGGCTTGTTGGAGCTCCTGCCCCCCCCCCCCTCCCTGTGAGCCTACTGTGCTCTGATTGGTCGGGACGTTGCGAGGCTCGTTGCTGCTGAGAGGAGCGGACAGGCTTCCGGGTCGGCGATACAGCGAGAACAAGTGAAACTCATCCTGAGCACACACACACTCACAGCCGAAGTAAAAACAATAAGTGTGGCTTGATATTGAGAAAGAAGAAGGTTTGTAACGCTGTGAGAACGGGTCTGCGGAGAGCGTTTCTCCGCCATCCCAACTCGTCTATTACCAACGTTCAGGGAGCTCTATGCAAGTCAATGGGACTCCCTGTTAGTTAGCCAAGGGGTCCTGGTGTGGGAGGGGCTCCGCGGATTGGTCCATTTGGGCCAATCCGGTCATTTGTTGTTGATCTGGGAGTTCACACGTCACAGAACCCAGGAAGACAACAATGGAAGAAGAGAAATGTCCACCGAGGCGTTCTGGGGCAGCAGACAGGTCTTCTCTGAGTTAGAGCTTTACTCGCTGCAGGGTGCACTTTGAGGGTTTGTGACTGCAGACCGTTCACATGCAGACAAACCTTCATAACACGAGGGGACGGGTGATAACCGGAAAAGCACGACATGGGCCCTTTAATATTTGTATGATAATTCAGTTGTTATTGAAAAATCACATGTACTATTTTCTGTGATGGTCACTTCTGATCTCATCATGGTATCACCACCTCTTACGTACGGATGATCCAACACAAACTCTGAAGACATATTTTACAATGATGGCGGTAAAGAATGTTTGGTTTCTGTTGGCCCCAACACTTTCACCCTCGAGCTGGGAAAAGGCATTTTGTGGAAGCGTCTGCTTTTCAGTGACCTCACAGTTTCCAGTGCCTCCCTCATTATCGCTGCTGAGTGTTTACAGTGTCTTCATTAGCAGCCGGCCCTCTAATGATAACACCGCTTTAAAGAAGGCATCGCCGGTGGTGATAAGCCTGGCCAAGCTACTATTTTGGTTGACACGAGTCCCCGTGTTTACTCTGGGAGCATGGGAGCGGACGTCAGGACTGTGGTCCTTGCATTGGGGATCTCCATTTTCAAACCTTGCCGTTGCGAAGTCTCTTTTCAGGCTGGGAAGAAGGTAAAGTGTCTGCCAGTGGAGTGTCTTACAGAGGATCTCATTTCAAAATGCAGAGGTCCAGGTCCTTCCTGTTCCAGGTGTGTGTGTGTCTGGTGGTTCATATCAGCTCTTGCATCTGTAAACCTCTCGATAAGGACATTCAGGGTGAGGACGCTGAGGGACTCTACGCTCAGATGTCAGAGGAGGACCTTCTGGAGGAGGAAGACTCCAGGATGGAGAACCTCCTGGGAACCATGAAGGAGGGATTTCTGAGGAAACTCAACCTGTCGGACGTTCCTCAGGAGAACAGCCAGATCTACCCTCCTCAGTTCATGATGGAGCTCTACAACAAGTACGCCTCGGACAGCTCGGCAAACCCTCAGTCCGATGTCATACGAAGCTTCACTGTGCAAGGTACGCCGATATATCTGGATATGAAAGAAGTATGATGGGCAATAATCCTTACATTTTAGGAGGCAGACGCTACCTTCAAAATAAATAAATCTCATTGTGGTTTTCTACCCGTTTAATCCAGTGCCAGAGTTGATAGGAATATTTTAAATGTCCTATTGCCAAACCTTTCATTTTGGTTGTTATCCATATTTGACATTCTAAAGGTTTCTTTGTCTCATCACAGCTACAGAGAAACAAGCTGGAAATCTGGATAAGCATTTTCTTGGCAAGTTAAATTAGTTCAGTTTGTTTTGGGGGGATTAACTTTAAATAAAAAGCTTTAATCCAATGGTGCTCAACCTTTGACCCCTTGTGAACGTGTAATCTCTGTGTTCAAAACATCTTTGATTTGCAGAATTGTGCCTCTGTCGGTTATCCCTCGCGTGAGGCCCAATGGCTACATTTGGAACTAAAGTTACCCCGATAATTTCCATTATTTAGTTGCAACACAGTTATTTATCGTCCCATGATAACCCATGTGCTGCACAAACTGTTTGTATGTTTCTTAAAAATTACCAAATACAAATTAAATAGTAATTAACACCTGCTTTATTAAGATGTACTGACATTTGAATTATTTAACTTTTTTGTCAGAAGATATTGCCCATAAATATGTAGGATTTAGTCTGTGACTAAATTCAAATTTTACTCAACAAATTGAAGTTGTCTATTATCATCATCATCTTATTTAAAGAGACTCTTGGTCCATTATTACAAGACATACAACACTCGAATATAAATTAAAAAAGCCAGTTATACCGATGTTTCCACAGAGGCGGCTGAGACAGCACTGGGACACGGATTTGAAAGCAGCAGAATGACAGAGTTATGAGAAACATTCAACGGACAGATGAATCAGATTTCTCAAGAGAGCATGGAACGTGTTGTCTCGTGCTTTACAGAACATTTCACTTGCACCGCACCGCCTTGGTTTTCTAAGCAGTATACGCAAACAGTCATTATATGCAACCTGGCGCTTCCGGAGGCTCGCCTTCTTATACTTGACCACAAGGGGGCAGTAGAGAGAGGAGTGCAATACGCTCTGACGACCCGTCCACACAGCGGCGTGCGTTGAAGCTTCCAGCGCTTCTGCCCATTCGCTTTGAATGGGGTGACGTCACTTTTAGCCGAACTGCATTGTGGGAAGCGACGTGGAGCGTTGCTGGCGTTGCTCGCTTCAAAAGTTGAGCAATGTTCAACTTTTGGCGCCTCGGCAGAAGCGTCAGCCAATCGAATCGTATGCCAGTACAAGCTCTAGCCAATCAAACCGCTGCTTGTGTGTCAGGGGCGGGAGATTCATGTGATTGGTTGTTGGTCGAGTTTCAGACACGCTCGCCGGCAAGCGTCAACACATGCCGGCCCGTCCACACAGCGGCGTGCGTTGAAGCTTCCAACGCTTCTGCCCGTTCACTTTGAATGGGGTGACGTCACTTTTAGCCGAACTGCATTTTGGGAAGCGACGTGGAGCGTTGCTGGCGTTGCTGGCGTTGCTGGCGTTGCTGGCGTTGCTGGCGTTGCTGGCGTTGCTGGCGTTGCTGGCGTTGCTGGCGTTGCTGGCGTTGCTGGCGTTGCTGGCGTTGCTGGCGTTGCTGGCGTTGCTCGCTTCAAAAGTTGAGCAATGTTCAACTTTTGGCGCCTCGGTAGAAGCGTCAGCCAATGAAATCCCGTTTATGCAAATCTGCCAGTACAAGCGCTAGCCAATCAAACCGTGCGTACGCTGGGAGAGACTACGCAGGTCATTTCCTCATGTTCCTAAAAATGGAGGGAAAGTTCATTACAGCGGTCGTGAATCACCCGGTGCTGAATGATCGGTCTCTGTTCCTCTACCGGGATACAAACCGGAGGAGCGAGGCATGGAGGGAGGGGGCAGAGACAGTGGGTGGAACTGGTAGGTTTTCGCCTGTTTGGGGATTTTATATCCAGTTTACTTCGTTTTAACATCGCTATTGCTTTGTATGTCGGGGGCGGGAGATTCAGGTGATTGGTTGTTGGTCGCGTTGCTCGCAAAAAATCCCCGAGCTTCAGACACGCCCACCTCCAAGCGTCACCGCACGCTGCTGTGTGGACGCTCCGTAAAGAGGTTCACCTTAACCTTATCTGAACACCAAGAGAATTTTCTAGCCAACATGTTGGCTTGTATGTACATGTCATCATCATCATCAGCCCTTTCATCTGTGATGATATTCTGTACACGTGTATACAACAGTTGTGTAATGGAGAATTAACAAACCCCTCTGACTTCTTTGTTTGTTCTCAAACAGATATCCCTTTCTCCGTGACGAACGGCACAAAGTCAAAGCACAGGCTGCAGTTTAACGTCAGCATCCCCAACCATGAAAATATCACTTCTGCTGAACTGCAGCTGTTCTTCTCCCCGGACTCCAGGTCAAAGGTCAACTCCCCAAGTTTCAAAGCCACCGTCAAAGTCTACGAAGTGGATTACAACGATTTCACCTCCACCACCCAACTGCTGGCGGACAAAGAGGTGACGGGTTTGGAGAGCACGTGGGAGACGTTTGATGTGACCACAGCTATTCAGAGATGGATCCAATTTGGCCACCATGCAATTGTTTTTGATGTAGTGGTGGATAGGAAGGACTGTGGCGCCCCTAACGACGGAGAAGAAGGAGCAGGATGTCTGAGTATGAGCGTGTCTGTTGGAGATAACACTTCCGCAGCTTTGATCGTCTTCTCAGATGATCTCGGTAGCAGAAGAAGGGAAACAAAGAATGAATTAAAAGAGATGATTCTCCACGAAGAAGAATCCATCTTGCACTCGGGCGCCGATTGGTACAATGGAAATGAGCTTCCCAACGAAATCCCGGAGGCTCAGCACCCGCGGAGAAGGAAAAGAAAGGCAGAAAGGGAGCACTGCCAGCGGACCTCTCTCAAGGTCAACTTTAGAGACATCGGATGGGACAGTTGGATCGTGGCACCTCCAGAATACGACGCCTTCGAATGTCGGGGCCTGTGTTACCAGCCGCTGACGGGTGACATGAAGCCATCGAAACACGCCCTCATCCAGGCGCTGATGAACATAAGGAACCCGAAGATAGCCAACATGGCGTGCTGCGTCCCCATCAAGCTGGACCCCATCACGGTCATGTATCAAGAGAACGGACGCCTCACGATAAGATATCTGTACGAAGAGATGAAGGTGGCCGAGTGTGGCTGCAGGTAGTCGGGAGGTTTACTCCACTGGTTCTCAAACTTTTCAAGCCCCGCCTGTTCCTCGCCGCTCCAATCAAATGGAAGGCCAAGCTTAACATGGTCAAATATATCGTTCTATAACAGCGGTCTCCAACCTTTTATAGGATGAGAGCTACTTTCAAAAAAATTAAACAAGTTGTGAGCTGCTTTTACTCCTCTTTTTCAGTTTTTTGCAGTGTATATATTGAAGTTAAACGCATCAATCTGGTGCATCCATGAATTTATGGATACATCTCTCATCTCTGAAAGGGAGCTGTCTACTTTTCAAAAATCCAAACATCTTTAGAATATGATCACAACCAATAACAAATCATTTAAACTTGTGTATTCTTATCTTATGTTACCTAGTTAGCATTCTTTCTTTTATTTATGCATTACTAATCACGCCCCTTTTAAACTGTTTACTGCCCTATAGTACACATTGGAATGATGTATTACTTTATTTTGTACAACTAGGCGCAACACACTCTCACTCCCTAAGCGTCCAATAGCGACGTTTGGTCAGTGTCCGTGGCGTCCAATTGTGACGCTCCTAGGCTCCTTCAGCTTCATAAAGGGACGCAATAGCTTTCAACTGATTGCAATGTATTCCCATCTGCGTCGGGATTTGACGCTTAGGGAGTGAGAGTGTGTTGCTAGGCGATATTAATAGATAAATGTGTGTTTTCTCTCTTCTCTCTCTCTCTCTCTCTCTCTCTCTCTCTCTCTCTCTCT
The DNA here is from genome assembly GCA_023974075.1 of Chaenocephalus aceratus. Taxonomy (NCBI): domain Eukaryota; kingdom Metazoa; phylum Chordata; class Actinopteri; order Perciformes; family Channichthyidae; genus Chaenocephalus; species Chaenocephalus aceratus. Next base: position 356,197 of record JAMFTG010000080.1, read on the forward strand.
CTCTCTCTCTCTCTCTCTCTCTGTGTCTCGCTCGCTCACAGAGGCTGTGTGCTCCTCCGTGGCGATGATGGCTTGCGTTAAAATATAATAATAAACATAGGCCTATTTGTAAAGCGGGATTTCAAACGGGATTTCGAAAAGTGTCACGGTTAAACTCCTTATGAAGTGGTGAGGTGCCGCTCCACATTGCTTTTCTTCCTGACTGCAACGCTGTTGTGTCTGTGTGAGAGCGTTTCACATGTGTGTATGAGAGATGTTTACATGACTTTGGTTTCAGTTGTGTGTGTGTGAGCAGGCTCGGATTGGCCATCAGGAGATTCGGGACTTTTCCCGTTGGGCCGCTGCCGTGCCGCATGCTCTGGCATAGGTGGGCCGTGGACTTTCACAGCGCCGCTGCGCCGGTACCGCATCCGCCGCCGCAAACACCCGCCGTTGCGAGGCTCTGGCGGCTCCGGCAGGTCCGGTGCAGCGGTGCTATGAAAGTCTACCGCCGCCCAGGTTCGATTCCGGCCTGAGGTCCAAAACATTTATTTTTTTAAATACAAAAAAAAAAATCTCCCGTTCATCGCGTCTATTCATATCACATCTCTGCGGCCCACACTTTGAGAAACGCTGCTTTACTCTGTTGGTAGTACAGGAGATACTAACGGTTTCAAGACTGCATTTCATTGAAGTCAGTCTGATGGAGAATTGGGAGAAATGTACCCCAGATATAAGAAGAAGAAGTAAGAACAAATGTGTGCAGAAGTTGCAGTACCAAGTGGCATCTTATTTCTTAATGAATAGGTAGATAGTAGATTAAAAATATCCAACTATTCCTCAACCCACATTTTAGTACAAGGTACATGAGTGACATAACATGACTGACCGCTAATAGTTGTTAAGATATTTCATATTTCAACACTGTACAAAGTGGTGGACAGATTTACTGACATGCCTAAATGCTAGCTTTGTTTTGTTTTAAGCATTTAACATGATTTAACACCACCAGGCAGAACAATGGAATCTATGTGTATTATTTAATAATGGTTATATGTACATAAATGATTAATCGTACACTGTCTTTGATTAATGTGTTTTAATAAAACTAATGAAATGTATTTGTATGCAGTGAGAAATCTAAAAGAGAACAAAAATAATATGAAAAAGTGAAAAAGAAAGCAAACTTCCCATTTTTAACGATGTTTTAAATATAGCTAAAACAGATCTATCAGTAATATAGGCCTGACAGACACCTGTGTTTTTCTTCCATGAGAGTTTTAATTTCTCAATGCAGCCTGAACACATTATGCATTACCACATTGTTTGGTTTACTGCCCTGTCTTTCTCTTGGTTTTTATGTAAAACTGTTATTTACCATTGTAAACAACTGTAATTTGTTTAAATTAATATATATTCAGCAGTTGTCTGTGAATTACCAACATACAGTATGACTTGTAAGGAGTTTTTATCTTGTATGCATGCTACATTGCTGAGTGGAGAGTTTTTATTGTACAGTCATGACATCTACATTTTGTTTTTGAGGCTTTTTGTACCCTGAAATTAATTAAAAATATTTGTCACAATATGACATTTAATTTCTGTTATTTTTCCGGTATGGTGTTAAAATACAAAGATAGAAAGAGAGCAAACTTATTAACCATGTATATAAATATAAACATGTGGGCATACATTTGAATTAGTATCACATTTCAAACACTAACTCAGACACTGCACTGCTCGTTAGAAGATATTGAAATCAGCTGTGTGCTTTAATAATAGCTTTATGTTAGTTCAATGTGAAGTCTGATGTTGTGTTACATTGTAATTGTTATTTATTTTTATCGTACAATGTTTCATTCTTTGAATTAAGATAGCCTATATTTTGTGTGAAAAGTTATGAGTAAGGTATGAATGAATTGTTTACCAACCGTAACACACACACTAAATCCTAAATTACATAAGTGTGCTTGTCTGTTAACAGGAACATGTATTATTTGAACTTTTGTTTATATATTTGTAATTATTTGTAGTCAGTGACACATCCTTATCAGGGCTTTAACCTCTGTGACAAAACCAATGAGGGGGCAAGTTCATGTTTCCACTTCCACATCTTCCACCCAAAATAACTCATGTCTTAAAATAGCACCATAACAAGGCAAGCAATCCGGGGAAAATAAGTGGCTCAGTTGACACATAGGACCTAATGATATCTTTCCCCATGTGACAACAGAGCCAATTTAAAATACCTGGATTAGCAGTATGACATATTGAGCCTGCGTCAATTTACTGTTTCATCACCAGAGGGCAACAGCTGTACACAAATGATGACTGGATGACCAGGATGAGGGTAACGTGTTAGCAAACAAAGGCTTATTTACACATTAAGTCGACACTGAAAAACAGTAGCATGTGTGTGTCTGTTCATCTGCCCAATATGAGTCCAATATTATATCCTCCAACTCTAAAGGGAAATATCATGTGTTAAATGCCATGCTATATTCACAAGCTAATTTACAAGCTAGCTGCAGGTAGCATTTGTTGTTTGGGCTTTTTACCATGAAAACCCATTCCTGCAGTGTCTTGAACTACATGTTAGCAGCTAGCTAGCTGGTTTAGCTAGTGCTAGTTATAACAAAGAGATTATTTAATCTTTACATTCAGAGAATATTTGTACAGTTTCAACCCAGTCTCACGGCATTTCGTGTTATAGTCATGAAATTAATCTATTGATTCGTGTTCACCAACACGAATTCGCCATTTTTTTCGTGTCACACAGAACGATTTTAAAAGCAATGTAAATAATAACAAATTAGAAGGAAAAACAGATTAAAAAAAATACAGATTTCAGTATCCTGACACAGAATGATTTTAGAAGCAATGTATGTCTATTGGTATGTTTCGTGCCTGCACCAAATAATAACAAATTAGAAGGAAAAAAAGATGACAAAAAATACAGAAGTCAGTATTCTGAGGCTCTGAGCCTAACGTGTTAGCAAACAAAGGCTTATTTACACACTAAGTCGACACTGAAAAACAGTAGCATGTGTGTGTCTGTTCATCTGTCCAATGTGAGTCCAATATTCACTTTCCTTTTACCCCTGTTTGCTCTCCTCCAACTCTAAAGGGAAATATATTGTGCTAAATGCTATGCTATATTTACATGCTAATTTACAAGCTAGCTGCTAACCTTGGCTATCTGGGGCTTGGTGCTCGGCAGGTAGCATTTGTTGTTTGGGCTTTTACCATGAAAACCCATTCCTGCTGTGTCTGGAAATACATCTTAGCAGCTAGCTTGATATAGCTAGTGTGTAGCTGGTTTAGCTAGTGCTAGTTATCCAAAAATATTATTTCAGCTAGTTAAAAGAGCGGTTTTATTTATTCAGAGAATATTTCTACAGTTTAGCATTTTTGGTAGCTGTGGTATTTCAAGCAAATTAGCAATTCAGGGATTTCAAATCCAAACCATTAGTGAGTGAAAAGGTTGTTGTCGTGGGAATCAGCAGGGATTATTTTATTATTTAAAGCGTGAGACGGTATTACAATTAAGACGTTAAGATTAGCTGACTGCGTCTAGTATTTGTAATGAGATGTCGTCTGGGTGCATAACTCTGAGCTGCAATTCTTTCTGGATCATCGTGTCACAGGGTACTTATTGATGTCAGGTTCGATTCAGTGTACAGAATTAACACTTCATCAAATATCGATTACATTTGTCAACTTGGGACGTGCATTTATATGTTATTCATATGGACACAGTCTTTGTTTAATTATAAACCAAATTATAAGATGTACTTTTTGATTAAAAACACAAAGAACTATCCACAGGAAACATAACAAAAGGATACAAATCAGAATAATTCAGCATTCAGTTCAGATAAAGCCTTTTTAATCAACCTTTTATCCTGAGTGTGGATCTATTTTTTTCCCCAATTCTGATCCTGCATGTGTTTTAAGAAGGCTTTGCCACGTGTCTACCAACTGTGTAATCATGTCACCAGTGGAGCGACCCAGACGTGACCTTTAAAGCCACAAACCGCACCAAAATACACCAACATTAAGCTTTTGTAACAGACAAGAGAGAGAGTGGTTGAGAAGGAGAGTTTCTGCTCAGGATTTTGCATCAATCAGCCCGAAAAAAATATTGTACTTGTCTTTCCAACCTGATATGAATTTAAAGGAAAAGGATGAAAAGAAAAAGTATTATATTGTGAATTTAGAGATGTGTGTCAAGTACATTAAGCCCCTTAGACAAAGACCAAGTAATGACATTACTTGGCAAAAAAAAAGAAAGAATAACTGTACAGCGTTTGTGTGGGAAAAGAGAAAATAAAGCACCATTTACAAATTTTAGATCCGTCTGATATTGTCTGCTGGCTGAAGCGTCACAGATAAAGCGATTAAAGTGATTTATTGCGGACAAAAGCCTCTTATGTGGATGTTGTTGTTGTCCCAAAACCCCACAAACATGTCAATGTTCCCTCCTCCAAAAACTAGTATCCCTCATCACGGACATATAAACTAAATCATTCGGAGCAGATCTCTTTCCATCACTGACGACGAAGACATTAGTGATGGAGCACCACACTCCACCGCTGCTATTGATGCTTCTCTTATCTACAGTCAGCTCATCGTTCCAGCCTGCTCTGGTGATAGAAATGGCCAAGATCCTTTCGGAAAACTACTGCTTCCCTGAGAACCTGTTTGGGATGCAGGAGGCCATCCAACAAGCCATCAACAGAGGAGAAATCCAACAGATTTCAGACAGGAAGACTCTGGCATCCGTGCTTACGAACAGAGTACAAGGGGCACTGAACGATCCACGATTGATTGTTTCATACGAGCCTAATACCGTCCCAGTGATGCCACAGACACTGCCGTCTCTCCCCACAGAGCAGTTAATCAGGCTGGTGAGAAACTCTGTCAAGCTGGATATCCTGGACAATAACGTTGGATATTTGCGGATGGATCGGATCATTGGGGAGGAAACGGCAGCAAAGCTTGGATCTCTGCTGAGGGACGACATCTGGGACAAAGTTGCTAACACCTCGTCACTAATTTTGGACCTGAGGTATAGCACAGCTGGAGAAATGTCTGGAGTTTCTTTTATAATCTCCTATTTCTCAGATCCTGAGCCTCTCATTCATGTTGATACTGTCTATGACAGGCAGTCAAACATAACTAAAGAGCTGTGGACCATGCCGTCAATAGAGGGGGAAAGGTATGGAAAGAAGAAAGACCTGATTGTTTTGACTAGTAAGCGTACCATGGGGGCGGCTGAAGCGGTGGCATATGCTTTAAAAAAACCTAAAGAGGGCTATCACAGTTGGGGAAAGGTCTGCTGGTGGGTCAGTAAAAGTAGAAAAGATTAGGATCCCTCAGTCAGCTTTCTACATAACAGTTCCTGTGGCGAGATCAGTCAGTCCAATCACAGGCCATAGCTGGGAAGTAAGTGGCGTTCCCCCAACAATCAACGCCAACGCCAAGGAAGCTGTCGCAAAAGCCAAGTCCCTATTGGCTGTAAGAGGTGCCATCCCGAATGTTGTGCAGAGTATCGCAGATATCATCGAGAGGTTCTACGCTTTCACCGACAGAGTTCCAGCTCTACTTGAACATCTGAAGACTACAGACTTTTCCACTGTTGTATCCGAGGAGGACCTTGTAGTCACACTCAACCAGGACCTCCAGACTCTGTCCGAAGATCCTCGACTGATCATCAAATACATGCCGGATAATGCCGACACAGTAGAGGAGGGGACCCTGCGCTTGACGACGTTCCAGAAGATTATGAATCACTCAAAGCACTGGTAGATACAACGATCAAAGTCGAAATACTCACAAACAATACTGGCTATCTCCGCGTTGACAAGTTTTTCAAGTTGTCTGAAGGGACTAAGCTAGAAACGATCGTGGCTAAAAAAGTGTGGGAGCCCCTCAAAGATACTAAAAACCTGGTCGTTGATCTACGCTATAACACCGGTGGATCATCTACCTCTCTAGCTCTGATACTGTCCTATCTGCATGATTCTTCCCCGAAACTTCACTTTTTCACAATATATGACCAAATCCAAAACACAACAACAATATATGACTCTTTGCCTCAAATGAAAGGCCATACCTACGGCTCAAGACGTGGGGTTTACGTGTTAACTAGCTACAACACAGCAAGCGTTGGCGAGGAGTTAGCCTACCTGATCCAGTCACTACATCGCGGCACAGTCATTGGGGAAATCACTTCCGGGAACCTGATGCATTCAAAGACGTATGAAATAGAGGGGACAGATATTGCTATAACTGTCCCTGTCATCAACTTTTTAGACAACAATGGGGAATACTGGCTCGGAGGTGGCGTGGTACCAGATGCAATTGTGTTCGCCGAGGAAGCTGTGGAACACGTTCATGAGATTGCAGATTTGCACCAAGGGCTCAAGTCCCTCATAGAGGCGACCGGGGACTTGTTAGACAAACACTATGCGATCCATGAAGTTGCACTAAACGTCAGCAAAGCACTGATGAACAAATGGGACGACGGAATGTATTGGTCAGTGATCGACTTGGACTCTGTGGCATCTCTGTTGACTGCAGACCTCCAGGAGACTTCGGGCGATCACCGCCTCCATGTCTTCCACTGCGACATTGAACCAGACTCGCTTCATGCTGTCCCAGCTATCCCTACCGCTGAAGAAGTGGGACAAGTCATTAATTCTGTGTTTAAAATTGAGCTCCTGCACGACAATGTTGGCTATCTGAGGATGGACATGATGCCAGACGTAGAGGTGGTGAAAGCCATTTGGCCTCAGATGGTGAAACAAGTGTGGCGCAAGATAGTCAACACAGGCGCTCTCATTATTGACATGAGGTACAACACTGGTGGATATTCATCAGCAGTTCCCCTATTGTGTACCTATTTCTTTGACGATAAGCCATTGCAGCATCTTTACACCGTCTTTGACCGCACCAAATCCACCATGACAGAAGTGATGACTTGGCCTAAAGTCAGAGGTCAAAGGTATGGATCTTCCAAAGGTGTCTACATCCTCACCAGTCACTTGACAGGATCAGCAGCTGAAGTGTTTATCCGCTCTTTGAAGGATCTGAACAAAGTCACAATCGTCGGAGAGCCAACGATTGGAGGGTCTCTATCAAGTGGAACCTATCAGATCGGGGAAAGCGTTCTGTACGTTTCCATCCCGAACCAGGTTGTGTTTAGCGCCATCACGGGGAAAATGTGGAGTGTTTCTGGGGTTGAGCCGCATGTCGTAGCGCAGGCAAACGGGGCTCTTTCTGTGGCACAGAGACTCATAGCAGCAAGGCAGTTGAAGAAAAAGCAAGGGAAATAGCTGTTGTATTCTAAATGCCTTTAAGAAATATGAATGGATTTGTAGTCCTTAGCCGCGTTCACACTGCGGTACTTTTCCCACAAAGGTTCATGCGAACTTAGTTCATTGCGAACTCTTAGTTCGCATGAACTAAGTACAGATCGCGTTCACACCAGAAAAAGTCCCTGGGGGAGGATTAGGCAAATGAAGCCGCTGACGTCACTTCTTCTTCTTCTGCTTTGGGTTTACTGGCAGGCCGCAAACCACTTCACGCGTATACTGCCGCCCAAAGTCCCCGGCCGGAAGTCCCCGGAGTTGGGGAAGGCTCAGTAGAAGCTGCTGGGAGTCCCAGCAGCTTCTACTGAAGCCTTCCGAGTAAATCGCCAGAACGCCGACACCTCCTCATCTCCACCGCTCCATGTTTTATTTTGTGTTGCCATAAGTTAGTCTCTCTGCGTTTCTGCGCTGGGCTAATGCTAATAATGCTAATGCGAGGATAATAAAATGGCGGCTTCACAAAACTTTTTGGGAGTTTTACGGGGCGTGGTTTGCAATCCGCCCAGCCAATCAGAAACATAGCTCTTTTCTCACAAAAGAGCCGCTCGAAAGTCCCTGCTCTCTAGCAGGGACTTTCGAGGGGGTCAAAAGGTTCGCATTAACTACTTTTAGTACCGGCTCTTTTTGGTGTGAACGCGATCATGAACTAAGTTCGCATGAACCTTTGTGGGAAAAGTACCGCAGTGTGAACGCGGCTAATGTCCAGTTTCTAAGTGTGTCAAGTGTGTGATTTCTACATTATCTACCAGGACCCCATTCCCAATATACTTTTACATTCAAGCTGTTGTATACAAAAAGACTTGCATTGAGTGAGCATGAATTCCTGTATATCTGGAAAAAAAAAAAAATTCTAATAGTTTTCTATTTTTGGGCTTTACAGGGTTAAGGAGTGAAGAAATTAGCTAAGAAAAAACCTCAAATCTCCTTACCTACTATACCCTGACCCCTGAACATAGTTATGAAAGTTTCCCATTGACATTACAAAAGCCTAATTCAAGTGAAAAGTATTTTTAATAAATTTGCTTTTATGTGTTTCTTTAAGTATATGATATTGTTAGACTTCCCAATCTGCGTATTTCTTATCCATAGCATGTCTTTCTCTGTTGTATCTTATTCTTTTTTGTTTTAACATGCAATGTATTCTGTTGACCGATATTACCATCTTTTTAATCATAATGCAATAACTTGTATGTCATTATAGCCGACATTTCACATGTCTTTGCTAAATGTTTGGGGTGTTTGCTTTATTGTGTTTTTTTAGTATACTGTGATGATGTTTCAGCTTTCCTTTTCCTTTACTACAAAACTACCAGCAGAGGGAGATAGTACCCAACAACCCTCAAATGAATCTCCTGTTCACTTCAACACCACTGCAGAAAAAGAGACAACCACCACCAACTCAACAACTGTTATTCACGTGTACCATTCCCAAGACAATAAAATAATAATCAGTGGTTATAAAAGCCGTGATTTTGAATTTAATTTACTTATCAGCAAATATTGACAACCCTTAAAGAACCATGAAGAAATAAATGAACAACTTTGTGTTGGTAATTGGGTTTTCGTATGATTTATGTCAACAATTGATTGTGATTTCTTCTTGATTAAAGGCACAAACAGTCACATATCAATGACTTCTACAATAAATACTGATGGGCTTAATAAGTGAACCTAACAACTGTAATCCCGTTCCCAACGTGTCAGGTACAAAGGTTGCCTTATTTGACACAGGCAACTTTAAATAGTTGTTAAAATACCTTGTGTACATTTAAGACGTTTATCTTTGGCAGCACGTCCTTGTTACTACACCTACACTAAGTTATTATTGCCTTCCAGAAGCACTCAGGATAATGCGATTAGTGGTTTATTGTTGGGCAAATCCTCTTATGTGTCGGGTAACAGAAACCTCGCAGCCAAAACAGAGCCATTTGACAAAGAACCTTATCGGAGACGGAGGTTTCGGCTCGGCAACGTCCACTTCCCATCTCCGCACTTTTGGTCTGGAGAAACTCACGAAAATGGCAAAGGCTATCTTCCTCGTGGCCCCGTTGCTGGTTTTGGGGAATGTTCTCTTTATCAATGCCTCGTTTTCCCCCAGCATCATCCTAGATATGGCAACAATCATTATGGACAATTACTGCTCACCAGAGAAGCTGGCAGGCATGAAGGAGGCAATCGCAGCAGCTGGCGGCAACACAGAGGTTCTCAACATCCCAGACGGTGAGTCTTTGGCTAGAGTCCTCAGTTCTGGGGTCCAGACCACCGTGAGTGACCCACGATTGGAAGTCTCCTATGAGCCAAACTACGTCCCTGTGGTTCCCCCGCAGATGCCTGCCTTAACCGCCTGAGCAGCTCGTTGCCGTCCTCCAGACCTCGATCAAGCTCGACATCCTAGAGGGAAACATCGGCTACCTGAGGATCGATCACATCCTTGGAGAGGAGGTCGCTGAGAAGGTTGGACCTCTGCTTCTCGACCTGGTCTGGAATAAGATCCTTCCAACCTCAGCTCTCATCTTTGACTTGCGCTACAACACCGGCAGCGGCGACATCACGGGAGGTCCCCTACCTTGTGTCTTACTTCACTGATGCTGAGTCTGTGATTCACATCGACAGCGTGTATGACCGTCTTTCAAACACCACGACGAAGCTGCATTCCCTGACAACGCTGCTTGGGGCCAGATATGAGCTTAGCAAACCCCTCATTCTCCTCACGAGCAAAAACACCAAGGGAATCGCCGAGGATGTTGCCTACTGCCTCCAGAACCTGAAGAGGGCCACCATCGTGGGCGAGAAGACCGCTGGGGGCTCTGTAAAAGTAGATAAATTCAAAGTGGGCGACACTGACTTCTACGTTACAGTTCCTACCGCAAAGTCCATCAACCCCATCACCGGCTCATCGTGGGAGGTTACAGGTGTGACGCCCGATGTGGAGGTCAACGCAGAGGACGCCCTCGCTACCCGCCATCAAGATCCTCAACCTCCGCGCCAAAGTTCCCAGCCATCATCGAGGGATCAGCGACTCTGATTGCCGACAAACTACGCCTTTGAAGATATTGGGGCTCATGTTGCGGAAAAGCTGAGAGGTCTTCTGGCAAACGGCGAGTACAGCATGGTTATCTCCAAGGAAAGACTGGAGACAAAGCTGTCCGCTGATCTGAAGACCCTGTCTGGGGACAAGAGCCTGAAGACCACCAGCAACATCCCAGCCCTGCCACCCATGGTGAGATCGTTGCACATGGAATTTAGTTTCTGGTTGTTATTGTCTTTCCTTGTGAACGGTGAAAAAAACTTCACTAAATCTAAAATACTTTGGTGTTTGTGGCATTACTGTGCAGTAGTTTAACAATGACCAACACAAATGTATTAGTTTTAAAGCTTTTAAAGTCAATTTAACAGAGGATTTTGCTAGACGAGCATGTTTAGTCTAATGAAGATATGATATTAATATACATTTGGAAGGAATTCAAATGAATTTAATATGTGAAATGATTATGTAAAAATCGACTGAAAATCAGACTTTTGCGTGAGACAAATTGACATTGTCTATAATATTACAAATCCTTACTTTATATATGTAATTGTTCACAGGATTATTCTCCAGAGATGTTCATTGAGCTGATCAAAGTGTCCTTCCACTATGAAATATTGGAGAACAACATCGGCTACCTGCGCTTCGACATGTTCGGAGACTTTGAGGAGGTCAAGGCCATCGCCCAGATTATTGTTGAGCATGTCTGGAACAAAGTTGTCAACACTGACGCTATGATCCTCGACCTCAGGTGGGTAATCCTGTTTTAAAGCTTCTAGTCAAAATACTGTCCGTCTCTTCTGGAGAATAAATAATCCGCTGAAGCTCCGTGATTTAATAGAGAGGATTTAGCTTGCAACAATAACTTCAAATCATCTCGTTTTACCATCACAAATTATTATATAATGATTCCCGTTATCATGGCCTCACAATCGTTCAATTAATATGAATCCAGACTTTCTATGATTGGTCTATAACTGCTTGTGTTTTCAGGAACAACATTGGTGGCCCAACAACAGCCATTGCAGGCTTCTGCTCGTACTTCTTTGACGCGGACAAGCATGTTGTGCTGGACAAGCTGTACGACAGAACAACCGGGAACACAACAGAGCTCCTGAGCCTGCCCGAACTCACTGGTAAAATATATTTCGTCATAGATTACGGTTTAGCGACAAAGTAAGTGACTAGAAGGTGAACATAGTAGAGCATTCAGTGCCAGATATTCCCTCTGGAGTTGGTGGTGAAGGTTCTACATTTAAGCATGTGTGCTTTTTAAGATGCATCTTCAATTTGGCCATAATACAGCTCTTACAAAGGAAATCAGCTCATGGGCCGTTATCAGTTCTGATGCTTCGGACGGAGAAAAACGTGTTTGTATGCAAGGTGGTTATGAAACTTAAATTACTTATGTAGACTATACGTAACTTAAACAAGTCATGGTGTTGTGTTAAGATGTCTCCTGGCTAAAAGTCTTTGGTTAATTTGACTCATCAATACTTTATGACAACTCCCCACAACGACATTGTTGCTCATTTAACTGCGTCACCTAACTTCCCCCCTTGTTCCAGTTAAAATGACAGCTACTTCTTCATTTATACAATTCCATCTAATTATATGAATTGCCTTTTTGAACTTGTAGGTACAGCAGGCCCCTTCTGACCCATATCTATTACGTCCGATAACCAGCTGATAACATTTAAAGTGGGTTCCAATAAGCTACAAAGCTGTTTACCTTCTTTGACTGAGTGATCGGCTTCTAAAGGCGTCTTCGATTAGCACGGAGGCCTTCCTTTAATTCAACTCGCCTCCACATTCAACGATTCAAAGGTTTTAATGTCATATAAGCTCATACTTGCCAACCTTGAGAGCTCAGAAATCGGGAGCATTTCAAAACCACCGCGGGGGGGGGGGGGGGGGGGTGCTAGTGGATCATCGCCGGAGCTGTATTAGATTATCATTAACATGCTTATTGTAGTGGTAAGTGCACTGCCTTGTGGCCTGTAGCAGCATCCTTGATGGAGCATATGTGTGGGCTGGACCTGTATTTTACAGGACAGGAGTGAGCAGTGGGTCGTGTTGTCGATTCTTGTTCAGTTTTCTGTGACAATCTTCCTCACCCTCTCAGACTTTGAGTTGCGCGCGCTGCTAAAGAAACGCGCTACCATGGAAACCAAACAATGGTGTCGTTAAAGTCCGAGTGGAAACAGTCCTGAGTAAATCTGATTTTGTCAGAAATCGGGAGAAATGGGGGAGAAATATGACACCGGGAGGAAACCGGGAGAGGGCAATGAAATCGGGAGTCTCCCGCGAAAATCGGGAGGGTTGGCAAGTAGGCCTATACAGTATAGAAATGGCAATGACCTGAGCTCCTCCAACAATGCAACATATATAATAAAATACAAAAATAAATAGTGCAAGAAGTCTATATACATGTCAATAGAATATGGGATATGTACAAGAACAGAATATGACATTAAATAATGTCATGTTTTTTAGGCCCAAGATACGGCTCCAAAAAGAGTCTGATCATCCTCACCAGTGGAACGACTGCTGGCGCCGCAGAGGAGTTCGTTTACATCATGAAGAAGCACGGCCGCGCAATGATCGTTGGAGATACAACCGCCGGGTCTTCACACCCACCCAAGACCTTCAGTGTTGGTGAGACCAACATCTTCCTCAGCATCCCCACCGTCCACTCTGATACCTCCAACGGTCCAGCCTGGGAAGGGGCGGGCATCGCACCGCACATACCCGTCCCAGCTGCAGGTGCCCTCGAAGTGGCCAAGGGCATCTTCAACAAGCACTTCGGACCCCAGAAGTTAACCACATCCTGAAAAAACGGGATTTCAACACTCACTTTTGCTTTGGCGGCCAAAAGTGGGATCAATAAATTACTTCTTATTATCTTAAATTGGTTCAAGATGTATAAATTATACTCAAAATGAAGAATGTAGAGTTCAATCTGTTATTCATGACCTTAAAGCCTTTTTAGACAGTTCTTAATGTAGAGCAGGTTTAGTTTGCTATCTTGTTGAATGGCTGCGGAAGGTTGTGAGGATGAAAGGTGCTGAAAAGCTGATTCTTTTGTGAAGCGAGTATGAATAATTGTGTGTCCAAATCAGTTGTAACATGAATATCATCTTAAGGAATACATGTTTGAGCACATGCAAAGGAGAGGCAACAAAGGAAGTAAACTATATTTGCTATCCATGTATCATGTTGGAAATACTGTGCGTCCATTATGCCATGTGGGAACACTTGGGTTGTATCAAATCCAGTGGTGAGACACAATAAAAAAGACAACTGAAAAGAGTGTGTTGGTCGTGTTTTAAATCAACATGTTAGGCATCGAAAATGTCTTTCAATTATTTTATTTATTTGATCATGTTTACTCTAAAGTTAGTTTCAGGAAATTGCTTTTTATTATTGTATGCATGCAGAGATACATTATGTTGCCATTACATGATGGTTTAGGTCACGTGACATTGTGACTTTTGAGGGATTCAATATGTGAATATAACAATAATCAAAGGGCTGCTTCCTTAAACACATGTTGCTAATATTTTCTTACATTTTAAATAATGATATTATAATGCCATCCATTTATCTTCCCAAATTCAACCATGACAATTGATGAACAGTGGCTCAGAAACCGCCATATGCTTATGAACAACAACAACAACAACAACAACAACAACAACAACAACAACAACAACAACAACAACAAACGTATTTTGCGTAAGTCTACGTCTGTTGTACACTGTAAATATATATATACTCTTCATGCCGCCTCGTGTTTATGATGGTGTAATTACAGAGAATGTTTCTGTTCATGGCCGCTGCTAATTAACAAGCTGCAGAGGCACGGGGGAAGCAAACAAACTCGTGGTGATTAATGAGGACAAAATGCTGGGAAACGACCTAAATGCACACATCGGTTAAAGGCGGTAAGCTTAATGTATGACAATATGTTGACGCTTTCAAGAGTGACAGATGTATCGTCTCAAATGTCTTGATTCCTCGCGCCAGTGTGCCACGTGAGGGAGGCGCAGAATGAGATCTTGACCCACTTTTCCTCCTTCTCTCTCCTCCTCGGGTTGAAATATGAAACCTGGGCCATTTCAGCCAAGTCTGTCCCCGGGTTCCCAGTTCCAACACTGCTCCGCATTACCCGGCTTCATTTGGCATTTTTAGTCCAGTTTTTCCGCTTTGACATCTGTCATACTTTTTGATTTGTGCGCACCACCCATTTCACCTAAATTGAATCATTAACCCTCCTTGCACGAGTTTGGATGTGTTTTCGCGAATCTTTTAAACTGTTGTTCATGCATGTGGATTCAGAAATATCCGTAACTTTTCATTTTCAGTCATTCCCATTGAGTTAAAGCATCTCTCCGGGTGGCTTCTTTAAGGGATGCTGGTTGCCATGATTGCAATCTGAGCTGAAAACAATAGAGACGTGGAAGCATCGCCTGCATCCTTTTCTTTTGTCTTTGTTGCATCTCTTAATTATATAACTGTCTCTGGGATGTAAGAAAACACTCGACAGTTAGTTTTTTTCTTTTTATCCACAAAGGAATTAACTTTTTTTGCACCGAGGAACAACTATGGCGAAGTTTCTGTTGACAATGCGTCTTTTTCTGGTTTTATTCGGATTATTTTTGCTCTCTTATCCATGTGCACGCGCCGAGCCGGAGCAGCAGGAGGAGGAGGAGGAGGAGAGTTCCTGTCAGGGAGCTTTCGACCTGTACTTTGTGCTTGATAAGTAAGTGGAAACAGCTTTTAAAGGTTTCATATTCATTGAGACAAAATAGGAATATCATTGGCATGTTAATACAGGCGGTTTTTCCAGGTACAGGAAGCTAGCACCAAAAACAAGCTAACATCTGGATTTATTTTTCGTGTTACTGTCTCTTTAAAAGCGGGACATTTACTTGATGCAGGTTTGTCTCTTTATTGAGGACAACAACATAATGACGGTTATTTTCCCAACAGGAGGGGATGTATTACTATACCAACGTTTTAGCTTTTATTATGTGTAAAGAAGTACACAAAAACTAATGTTAAGAGCCAGTGGTGTAAAGTAACTAAGTACACTTACTCAAGTACTGTACTTAAGCACAATTTTGATATGCTAGTATTTATATTTTCTGCTACTTTGTACTTCTATACCCCTACACTTGTAAATGGTGTAACTCCACTACATATAAGTCATTCAAACTAGCTGCACCTTTACCAGCTTTGACAGCACTTTAATGATCAATAAATATAAAACATATCATATTATTCTGACGGACCAACCTGCATAACGAGTACTTCTACTTTTACTCAAGTACAAGATCTGAGCACCAACAACAAGCTACCATCGGCATATGCCTTTCGTGTTACGGTCTCTTTTAATGCAGTTATTTTATAAGTTTGTTTCATGCAGGAAGTGAATTAGACCGTATTTTTAGCGTTTTAATATGTGTGAGAAGTACTCAAAACTAATGTTCAGGGCTATGGAGGTAGCTGATTAGCACAGCAGCCCCAGCTGTGCGTGCACGTGTGTGTGCGCATGTGATGACGCTGGAAAGGAGGCTGACTCCCAGAGTACAGTTTGCTGAATAAGCAAAAAGAGGGGTGACGATTTGAGTGATATCTCTCTTTCCCCGCGGGTTAAAACCCACTCAGTCTCTCTACAAATCCCTCTCCCCTGAAAATGAGAAAAACCTCTGCAGTTATTTTTATTCCCAACCCGTTTTCTTCTTGCTCTTTGCTCACCGTGCACTCTTTCATTTCCACTCTCCGTACGCCCACATAGGAAAAATGCTGTGGTTGTGTGACATCTTAGTGCTGGACTTCAGCCGGGGGGGAAATAAAATGTCAGAGGAAGCAGGGGAAACTTCTAGAGTCCCAGCCTTACTTTCAATGCCTTTAAGATGCCATACATGCAAAGGCAGTAAAGTATGTGTAATGGCACATATGGAATACAGGAGGTATCCTCTGTTGCACACTGCACGTTAATGTTGGATAAAACTCACAGATAAAAGATCCATACATTATTGTTATAGTTGTGAATCATCCTCATTTTAAGTCACTGGGCCAAATAACTTTTGCAAACGGAAAAAAGGAAGGTGTGCAAAGGGAAAATGCATCCAAGAAATTTCACAATATCCCCAAAAAAGACATTTCCCCCAAGACCTAGATAATAAAAGTCACTGTCCTTCATTAACCCTATCCTGTATTCATGGTAGACCCCAACCTGTGTATGCAATAACAGATGGGCTGATTTCACATTAAACAGCAACTGTATGCACTTAATTCTACTTTTGAAAATGTCCCACTTTTTTTGGACAAAGGCTGCAAAAGCTGTCCTCCAATTATGTTTGTTCCTACACTGAATTACACCTCTATATTCTACATACTGTGGTGTCATATTTTGGATTGAAAGGATATTGCAGACTCAGCTCGTGTCCTTCCTTCCCCTTTACATTTACTAAGCATTACCAGGAATGGGGAGGGGAACCAAAAAGGACAGGAAGCAGTAACATTTATAGAAATCTGGTCCTAATTTGGAGGACGTAATCCTGCACGCACCGTCTTAAGTATTTTTAGGAGGGGATTTTGTCTGAGGACATATCACAGAGAAAAGGGAAGTGTCTTGAGGTTAAGCATCTCTTGTGGTGACTGTAACACATCCACTGGGTGACTGCACCTGACACACCGATGACTCCCAGTGACACTGCCTTTCTGTAATCCACTGAACTTCACAACAACATTTTTCCTGGATTTGAATTTCCGAGTAGAAGTGGACACAACACTGCTCCCCAGATGTGCCTCATTTGGCCCCGTGGTAAACACTGACACATGGTGTAAATAAGGAAACAGCTTGTTCCTTGTTACCACATCAGATGCTATTGTTAGCTGGTCTGCATGCTCTACTGCCCTCTCAGGGGGTGAATAACACGGTTTAGACATCACTTATGGACTTCAAATAAGAGGAAGCTCATTAGACAGCTACCTCAAGCCCCCCCCAACAACATCCTTCAGGCATGAGTAGGTTTTACGAGACATGGTCTGAGTCTGAACTCCTGGCTGATTCATATGGAAGGAGTCAAGTGGGTTCAAAGGGCTTTCAGTATGCAGCGGACGGAGGGTCGAGGTTATGTACACCCTATTAGCACTTCCTTTATCATTGCAAATCATAACGGACTTGGACATCGAGACTACAACTCTGTGTTGCTCATTTTGTAAATCTCCAAAGGCTGTCACAGGACAGGTACAGTGAGTAACACAGCATAATAGATTGAGCAATTGGTTAAGCAGAGAGCATACACAAGGCGGTGTGTTGTTGTACTTTGGCAACAGAGGATGCCATGTATCTTCTATGTACTGGTTGAAGTGGTTTGAATCAAGCTGTAGTGTTAGCCACACATCTCAGGAACCAGTACTGGACGATTGGGTTCAGTCCAAAGTAAGTCAGAGGCAGTTGTGTTTCTTTTATGAGGCAAGCTGAATAGTTAAGCCTTACTTTAATGGCTATGAATGAATATGACTAAGAGTTTAAAGCCACACATCTAAGAGGCTGCACTTCAGCACAGCGAGGCTTTAAACTAAATGCTAACAACAAATCAACAACTCAAAACTGAATAACACACCTCACTAACGGAGGTAGCGATGCTGTTGATTGAAAAAACATGTTCCAAACAACACGTGGTTTATGGTAGTGAGACGTACAACACCATTTTAATGATTTCTCCACCACTCTAACACAATCTAAATAATGTCACACAGAAGCTTAACATCTACAGCTCGTGGCTTGTAAGGCTGCACATTGTTGAACTTTGAAGCCAATGTACAACCTTTGTCCATCATGTGAGGCCAACTGGCTTAAAAATACTTTTTCCAATAAACGTACATCATAACAAAGTAGTCTGTTCTAAGTTTAATCCATGTAAATGCTAACAGCATGCTAACACTGCAAGAATGCTAACATGCTGATGTTTAACACCACAACGTTAACATGTCAGACATTTTAGTTTAGTCTGTTAACATTTGCTAGTTAGCATTACGCACAACATACAATGGATGTTGATGGGAATGTCATAGGTTTGGCAAGTATGTGGTCATAAAGTTATTCATTGTATGGAAACATTAACATCTGTAATGAAATAGCAATTCCCATACAACGGCCCTATCCTTCTACTTTTACTTCGATGAGACACTTGGTCCAAAGCAGTAGAACGACCGATCGACTGACCGAGAGATGGCAGTCTGTATAGCCATACTGCTAAAAGAAAACATGCATATAAGTATAATCTATCGGCTGATGGAAGTCTCCCACCTAAAACTCCAACGGCATGATGCATTGCAAAACTTAAGGACGTTGAGATGCTCTATTGCTGGTCCATTTAGATAAATGAAACTATAGCCTTCATA
>JAMFTG010000080.1:380000-382500 GCA_023974075.1 Chaenocephalus aceratus
CGCACCAGGGTTCGATTCAACCGGACTATACAAGGCCGGTGTGAACGCACCCTCAAAGACTGGATAAAGCGCTATATAAGTACAGTCCATTTACCTTTTGGACAGGTAGTTGCTTAATAATCCTCCTGACCAAAACACAACACATTTCATCAGCTGTTCAAACCTTGTTGGTGTCAGTGCTCCATGCTGTTTTGAATGGAAGCATGTGTTGGTGGAAGCAGGCCGGGAAGAAAGTTGGACTTACAGTTTCATCCAATCATGAGCATGCTTCCTTTGGCAGACACATTTGACACTAGCGCCAACAGATGTCTCACAGTATCTCACTCCCAGTCGTTGAGTCTTACTGTAATCTGGCTGGTGAAGCTCTTCATCTTCCCTTTGCTCTTTCCTTCCCTTCCTTTCCTTTTCCTTTGTGTCTCTTCCTCTCAGCCCCTTTAGATGGCACACAGCCACATGACACATGCTCTTCATCTTGTTCCCAAAATCTGTCCGATCAAGAAAATGATGATTTGCCATGACGTCAAACTGCTATTGGGGCTTTGTCAGTAATCTGCGACGGCCCTCACATCTCGAAACCTTTTATTTTCTGTGCCCAAACCCCAAACCACTGAACTCAGAACAGTAAAATGAGATCAAAGGATTGAGAAGGAGGAGAGACACCACATTTAATAGTTTCATCAAGATTCATAGAACGAAATGGCCCACTTCCTTTCCCAACACTGTTTGCACAGGTGAGTGAAACTGCAAGCTAGGCCTCGGTCCCAAGACTTGAGCCACCTCAGACAATTGAGCCGTTCCAATGCAAACAAGACACATTGTGGTACGGAAACAAAGATAAGCAGCTGAAGACCAAAGGTGGGAGTCCTCAAATTCACCTTGGTGTTAAGTAAATACTCAAAAAACCATCCCCGAACCGCAACATGTCTGTTAGCTGCAGAAAAGTTCCCCCACTTTTTCCCTCTGTTGCTGTAATGGAACCAGGTCAGCGGCTGTGTGTGTGTTTGCAATCCTTGTGTGACTATTTCTGTTTGCGCGGCACATTTTATTAAACATCCAAGCCAAACATCTCCTCCTCCCACACCTTGAACTTTTATATTTGTGGCAGATTTGTTGAGCTTGTAAGGTCGTGTCCTCTGGCTTTGCTCACTCAGCTTTAAGTGGGGGAATCACATCAACGGAGAAAATGTTTTGGTAGGATGTTTAGATAACCCGCATCTTTTCACCAAGACGAGGGAAATCACCGAAACCTACAAAACAAGAATATGTTATTTTCGATGCTTTTATTATATTTGGAGCGATAGTCTAGATGTTGCCAGCTTGGGTGGCCCTAATGAACCCGACCCTAAACCTCTAGCTTTGACAGTTTCTTGGTGTTTTTTACACTTTCCTTTTAGCCACTGAGCAATCAATCCGTTTGCTTTCGTTGGATTTTAAGACGAGGAAGATTGACTATGAGCTGGCTCTCATTTCAGCTACTGTTACTAAAATGTTTGTAGCTGCAGAGTGTTTGTTTTAGGTTTGAAATGCGAATAGTTTCGACATCTGCAAAGTAATTGATCGTAGAGAAAAGTTGTTGGTTCTTTAAAGTGAAAAAGAAGATTACAACACTCAGTATTCTTCTAACATTATCCAGTATACCACACGGATCATTCAAGGTCCTGTTTGGCAGGATAAATAGCCTTGAATGACTTAGGCATGATGGGAAAGTCCCTGGTATTCCCAGGCTGTGTCTACCCCCGAAAGCCCGGCCAAATAATTACCCCTCCGCTGCCCAGAAACAACACAAAAACACCATAGGGTATAACCTCCAAGAATCGCAATTGAAAGGCAAATCACATTAGTCAAAATTAGTTTCCATTTCGAGTTTTGGCCACGAAGCAGTTTCTGATTTCCAAGGAAACTCCTGACTTTGGTTCTGGTTGTTCCTGTATCCTCCAATAACCCAATGATCAAAATACATTGAACGGAAAATGTCAATCTAATTTACTGACCCAAGGCAAGAGAAGCAGATAAGTTAGAAATACTTCATTTTGTTTATTATGTCTAGACATGATTCTCGAATAGTTATATTTTCTGTAAGTGCTGGGAACTGATACAACCAAAAAGGTAAGCTAAGATAACAAGTCAGTGTTTAGTCTGGTTCCCATTACACGATGTTTCAAACCGACCATTTTTTGCAGTCAACAATGAGGTAAAAACCCCCCAAAAGATCACTTGCATATGTTTGGATTTTACAGACTCCTCAGTGGACTCAGTGAGCTTGGGATGAGATGCAGCAATAAGCTAGTTAATGCCCTTCAATTTCAACCTCCCGTTTTTAGTACAATAAAATATGGTAAGCAAGGCATTCTTTCTTACCATTGGTACATGCAGTGTAAAATACTAGAACGCTTTTTGAGATTTGTTTTCAAACCCTGTGGTCCACCAACAAGTAGTGAGAAGTGTCGCGCTATACCCATCAACCAACAAGTTTGTGAATATGTTTGAACATGCAGTAAAG
>JAMFTG010000080.1:392500-410962 GCA_023974075.1 Chaenocephalus aceratus
TTGTTCCTTTATGTCAGCTAGTATTGGCAATATGTCATGCTGTCCTAAAACAAAGATAATACAAATATATATCTGTGAAACCACCAACAACTCGTTTGGTGAGTTTACAACATCTGTCCAGGGACGGCGGATAAAAAAAAGCCTCTTGACTCACTCCAATGTTGAATAACTTTTTAAATAACATAACAAATACATTTTAAAAACTGTCACTTTAGTTTAAAGATCGCTACGTCACAACTGATTCAGCAAAGTTGTTTCCGTAACCAATTCTGAGCATTTTGTTAAAGAAGCAAAAAACATCTCAAGTGAGCGTCTTTGCACAACGGAGGAAGTAGTTAATGTTACTTCAAAATATGGATAACATGTGTTAATGGAAACATACCACACACTTACTCACTTTCATTTCATTTGTATTTGTTCCATGAAAAGGAAATGAAAGTGTGTTAAGATAGGATTTCACTTCCAGTATTCACAGGTGGAAGACATTAGCCGTGTTCCCATTAGCACATGTTATGCAATGTTCATGGTACGCACAACTTAATATATAACAATTATTTACAAAACATGTCTCTATATACACACCGTACCCGAAAAGCAGCATGGAGAAGAAAATAATCATATGTTACCTGCCCCTTTCTCGAAAAAGTAAATGAATAGAAATAGATGGTCTGTCCTTCATATTTTCTTATTCACAGCCAATAATAATATATTTAATTTATATAGCGCTTCTCATCTGCCAAGACAAATCTCGAAGTGCTTCACAACAAGGGATACTGATACGCTTTGAGATAATAAAAGACAAATAATTGTAATAATAATAAGAAATCAAAAAATAAAATATAAAATAGAGTACAAAAATAAAAGTCGGAGATAGCGATAAAAATGGCAGTACTCCAGGTGTACCGTGCTCAAAGTTTATTCGAAGGCCTGCCGAAAGAAGAGGGTCTTAAGGCCGGTTTGAAGACCTCGGTGGAAGGGCAGATCTCATCAGTGTCGTAGGAAAATAACAACACCGAAACATCACATGTACAATGAACTTATTCAGTCAATTGTTCAATCATTGTTTTGTGAACTGATTCCTACTTAGTGTGGTTACTTACCTCTCTTTCCTCACCTCCCCCTCTGAAGCTGGCCACCATTGCGGACACCATCGAGCACGTGTTTCCTGTGATGGGCGGCTTCCACGCTCTCCGAGGAGTCATCGATTCGGTAAATAAACTCTTCTTTGTGCCGGAGAGGCTTCCTGTAGCTTCGGTCCACGTCCGTGTATTTATCCACGAGTCTGTCCTGCGTTCGGACAACTATCTTTTATTACACCGTCTGTGAAAACTGACTTAAGTTCGAGTACACAGAGCACTTTGTTCTTCATCAGGCACCTCATTGTTCTGCATGGTGTAAGAGTTTAAAAGCAGAAATACTGATTATAGTAAACGGACACAGTTATAATCGAAAGTAGTTGTTCTTACTTTTGAACTGGAAGTCTTTGTTTACACTGAAACACTTATCTACAGAGCAAAGTAATCCGACTGCAACATGTGTTTCTCATGAAATAAGACAATATTTCCACCAGATTCTCATTGAGTCTAATATAAAATAATATAGTTTAGTTTAGTTACTGTTCCTAACACGGCACCACACATATGCGTAAGTGCTATAAACTCAAATGTAAATGAAATATCAAAGAATATAACGCTATTTAATAGACATTTTCACAAAGGCACTAAGAAATACTTGTTGTTTATTCAAATGAACTGATATGTAGGAAATAACTTCAGATGGAAAATCTACATTTTATATTTCCCTCTAATGTGTGTGTGTGTTCAAAACAAGCTTAGCAAGTTTTACAAAGTGGGACACTCAATAAACGTGAAACGGAAAGCCTTAGAACATTTTTTATTGTACTGTTGATGACTACGTCTAATTGGTTAAGCTGCGCTAAAGATGTCGGCAACGGTTTCATTGTAGGAAATAACTTTCTCCTCAATTATTCCTCCAGATCATCAAGAAATCCTGCATTGAGATTTTGGCGGCCGAGCCCTCCAGCGTGTGTGCAGGAGGTGGGGAAACACACACACACGCACACACACACACACACACACACACACACACACACACACACACACACACATGCTCACACACACGAGTGCCATCCTTCCATCATTTCTTGATCTGTGTGTGTGTCTCTCTCTTTCTCGCGTCCGTAATGACAATCCCAGACACGTCCTTATATGGGCTTCCAGGTCACTTACAGGAAATGATTGGCAGTGGGAAAATATTAAAGGGTCTCATCAAAAGGACTAACCCTGAGAGAGAGGCAGTGGAGATATTGAATGTTCTCCAAGAATATTAAAGTTATTTACTAAGAAAATCACATTGCTTCGCTCTTGCATTTTGTCATTTACTTTCTGCCATTTGCACTAATACGGTTAACTTTAGCGCCATTCCATTTAAATCATAATGTTTCAC
Organism: Chaenocephalus aceratus; assembly: GCA_023974075.1. Taxonomy (NCBI): domain Eukaryota; kingdom Metazoa; phylum Chordata; class Actinopteri; order Perciformes; family Channichthyidae; genus Chaenocephalus; species Chaenocephalus aceratus. The sequence continues at coordinate 394,967 of JAMFTG010000080.1, forward strand.
ATTCTACAGTTCTGGATATTTTCCAGATATCTTGTTTAAGCTGTTTTGTTTTGGTGACACAGTTACATGTTATGTAACCCAAACCTAAAAGAGAAAGCCATTCAGAGTTTGGATACTGCACTTCTAACAATGCTAGAGTTGGAGAGATGGTAAAAGTACACACATCCTTTCCTCAAGGAGAAGTACAGATACTCGTGTTTAAAAATACTCTGGTGAAAGTAGAAGTACTGACTAAACTTCTTTACTCAAGTCAAAGTAAAGAGGCTTTGAAGTGTACTTCAGTAAAAAGTACCCATAGCTAGCAGCTGTTTTAAAGAGTACCTGACCTCCCTTTATATTAATAGAACAATAATGTCATTGTTAGCTAATGAATGTTTCCATGGTGACCAACGGCAACATGACAACGTTTCCATTGGTCCCTCTTCTTTAGAGAAGACCAGGAAGTGATGGATACACGGATCGTGTTCCAACCAATAGGCACGCAATGACTCTAAAGAATAATGACCACGCACCAAACACACATTCAGACTAAAGGAACCAGCTGTTTGGAAAATGAGAGGAGTAGAAAGTATTTGAGTTCAACATGTGAGAAGTAGAAAGTACAGGTATTTGAGTTCAACATGTGAGAAGTAGAAAGTACAGGTATTTGAGTTCAACACGTAAGAAGTAGAAAGTACAGGTATTTGAGTTCAACATGTGAGAAGTAGAAAGTACAGGTATTTGAGTTCAACATGTAAGAAGTAGAAAGTACAGGTATTTGTGTTCAACATGTAAGAAGTAGAAAGTACAGGTATTTGAGTTCAACATGTAAGAAGTAGAAAGTACAGGTATTTGAGTTCAACATGTGAGAAGTAGAAAGTACAGGTATTTGGGTTCAACATGTAAGAAGTAGAAAGTACAGGTATTTGTGTTCAACATGTAAGAAGTAGAAAGTACAGGTATTTGAGTTCAACATGTAAGAAGTAGAAAGTACAGGTATTTGAGTTAGAAATGTAAGAAGTAGAAAGTACAGGTATTTGAGTTCAACATGTAAGAAGTAGAAAGTACAGGTATTTGAGTTAGAAATGTAAGAAGTAGAAAGTACAGGTATTTGGGTTCAACATGTAAGAAGTCAAAGTAAAAAGTCGTCAGAAAATAAGTAGTGGAGTAAAGTACTGATACCAGAAACATGTACTTAAGTACAGTAACGAAGTATTTGTACTCCACTACTTCCCACCTCTGCTGAGTTGTCCCTGTCTCTTGAAAACGATCACGATGTACAACACGTGCCGTATGAAATATAATGTTGTTTTCCAAAGAGTATAGAAACGATCAATGTGTTGGCCTTTGCCTCCAGAGTCTTTCCAAGTGGTGGTGAGAGGGAACGGCTTCCTCCACGCCAGGAACATCAACCAGGTGCTCTGCAGCTTCAAAATCAACGACACCGTCACAGTCAGTGAGTACACACACACACACACGCACACACACACACACACACACACACACACACACACACATCAGATCAGAATAGCACCCTCAAAACACTGTATTTTTACAATGTGAATCCTAAAAAATTAATAAAAAATACAGTGAATGGGTTACTTAGATTAGATTATGAACAAAAAAAACTGTTCCTACTATTTGAATAATCAGTTAAGCCTTTTTCTTCTTGCAAAAATATCAGAACATTTTATTTCCAGCCTCTCTAATGCCCTGCTTGTTCCAGTTTTATAACCTAATTAGACTTGGGTTTTAGACAAAAACACCCTTGAAGACATCATGTTGGACTTTGAGAAAAGCAAATCTACTTGTTTTGACTATTTCCTGACATTTTAGACACCTCAGACTTAATGACATAATCAATAAGTAATTGGCAGATTAATCAAATGTGAAAATAACCATTAGTTGTAGCTCTTTCGTGGATCCTCAGAGGAAGACACCTCATCATACTTCTGGCTTCATGAAATGGTCAGATCAAATAAAACATCAGCTTTTGTCAACATTCATTCAGAAACATATGGTGTCTGTCTTTTGAAGCACAGAGATCAAAGTGTAGCTCTGTCACCTCTAAAAGCACATGTGTAATGATTGTGTTTAGTTCACTATAACACACGGACTGAGAAGTGCTTACTTATTTATTGAAATGTTGTATTTCCTTCTAGCGGAAAAGCCGGCTAGTGTACAAGACACATTCCTACTGTGCCCAGCTCCTGTCATCGAAGAACTTGGAAAGTAGGTGCCTCTTATTTATCATTTCTTATTCATCTCTAAGTCTTTCACTTCAAACAGAGAGAAACATCTGTGTACACACACACACACACACACACACACACACACACACCATGTACATATCACTTCAGGGGACATTACATTGACTTACACGCATTTCCTGGAGACTTATCCTAACCTTAACCATAACCAAGTCTTCACCCTAAAATGAATGATTCCCACACACACACACACACACACACACACACACACACACACACACCACACACACACACTGGACTTAGCAGGCACTTCACTAGAGTCCATCTGCTGCTCATTAGTTTGCGAGGGTCACTCCAGCTTAAAAGACAAATCTACATTAACGAGCGGACATGCTGTATCCTGCTTTTTATTTCAATGACATTATTCAACATCCAGAGACAAAAAGAGACCAACTAATAAAGCTGAACTTTCAAAAGTGTGATTAAAGTGAATTGCAAACATTCGTCAAAAAAAAGTTATCTCACACACACACACACACACACACACACACACACACACACACGGACACAGACCATAAGAAGCCTGCCATGCATTAAGTGTTTTTTATGATACCCATCCGTGGCTGCATTTCTCTTTTCTACATCTCTGTGCAGCTAAAAATATAAAGAGGCTCTGAAGATATGCCAGAACATGCCGTGGTGAACCTCCAGGCTGTCCTGAACTACAGAGAGAAACCAGTCTTTAAAGCTCACTGGTCTACCGTGGCACATATATCTATAGGGTATCTCTAGAATACACTATAACATATCAAGAATGAAGTTATACCACATACTAATATTAATATGTACTATTCTGCTGATGATCAGGTTCATATCAGTATGTAGTGTCTCTACTTTAAAGAGTCCTCTCCTGCTGGTGTTCAGGTGTATATCAGTATGCAGTGTCTCTACTTTAAAGAGTCCTCTCCTGCTGATGTTCAGGTTGTATATCAGTATGTAGTGTCTCTACTTTAAAGAGTCCTCTCCTGCTGATGTTCAGGTGTATATCAGTATGTAGTGTCTCTACTTTAAGAGTCCTCTCCTGCTGATGTTCAGGTGTATATCAGTATGTAGTGTCTCTACTTTAAAGAGTCCTCTCCTGCTGATGTTCAGGTGTATATCAGTATGTAGTGTCTCTACTTTAAAGAGTCCTCTCCTGCTGATGTTCAGGTGTATATCAGTATGTAGTGTCTCTACTTTAAAGAGTCCTCTCCTGCTGATGTTCAGGTGTATATCAGTATGTGGTGTCTCTACTTTAAAGAGTCCTCTCCTGCTGATGTTCAGGTGTATATCAGTATGTAGTGTCTCTACTTTAAAGAGTGCTCTCCTGCTGATGTTCAGGTGTATATCAGTTTGTAGTGTCTCTACTTTAAAGAGTCCTCTCCTGCTGATGTTCAGGTGTATATCAGTGTGTAGTGTCTCTACTTTAAAGAGTCCTCTCCTGCTGATGTTCAGGTGTATATCAGTGTGTAGTGTCTCTACTTTAAAGAGTCCTCTCCTGCTGATGTTCAGGTGTATATCAGTATGTAGTGTCTCTACTTTAAAGAGTGCTCTCCTGCTGATGTTCAGGTGTATATCAGTATGTAGTGTCTCTACTTTAAAGAGTCCTCTCCTGCTGATGTTCAGGTGTATATCAGTATGTAGTGTCTCTACTTTAAAGAGTCCTCTCCTGCTGATGTTCAGGTGTATATCAGTATGTAGTGTCTCTACTTTAAAGAGTCCTCTCCTGCTGATGTTCAGGTGTATATCAGTATGTAGTGTCTCTACTTTAAAGAGTCCTCTCCTGCTGATGTTCAGGTGTATATCAGTATGTAGTGTCTCTACTTTAAAGAGGTCCTCTCCTGCTGATGTTCAGGTGTATATCAGTATGTAGTGTCTCTACTTTAAAGAGTCCTCTCCTGCTGATGTTCAGGTGTATATCAGTATGTGGTGTCTCTACTTTAAAGAGTCCTCTCCTGCTGATGTTCAGGTGTATATCAGTATGTAGTGTCTCTACTTTAAAGAGTGCTCTCCTGCTGATGTTCAGGTGTATATCAGTTTGTAGTGTCTCTACTTTAAAGAGTCCTCTCCTGCTGATGTCAGGTGTATATCAGTGTGTAGTGTCTCTACTTTAAAGAGTCCTCTCCTGCTGATGTTCAGGTGTATATCAGTGTGTAGTGTCTCTACTTTAAAGAGTCCTCTCCTGCTGATGTTCAGGTGTATATCAGTGTGTAGTGTCTCTACTTTAAAGAGTCCTCTCCTGCTGATGTTCAGGTGTATATCAGTATGTAGTGTCCTCTACTTTAAAGAGTGCTCTCCTGCTGATGTTCAGGTGTATATCAGTATGTAGTGTCTCTACTTTAAAGAGTCCTCTCCTGCTGATGTTCAGGTGTATATCAGTATGTAGTGTCTCTACTTTAAAGAGTCCTCTCCTGCTGATGTTCAGGTGTATATCAGTATGTAGTGTCTCTACTTTAAAGAGTCCTCTCCTGCTGATGTTCAGGTGTATATCAGTATGTAGTGTCTCTACTTTAAAGAGTCCTCTCCTGCTGATGTTCAGGTGTATATCAGTTTGTAGTGTCCTCTACTTTAAAGAGTCCTCTCCTGCTGATGTTCAGGTGTATATCAGTATGTGGTGTCTCTACTTTAAAGAGTCCCTCTCCTGCTGATGTTCAGGTGTATATCAGTATGTAGTGTCTCTACTTTAAAGAGTCCTCTCCTGCTGATGTTCAGGTGTATATCAGTATGTAGTGTCTCTACTTTAAAGAGTCCTCTCCTGCTGATGTTAGGTGTATATCAGTATGTAGTGTCTCTACTTTAAAGAGTCCTCTCCTGCTGATGTTCAGGTGTATATCAGTGTGTAGTGTCTCTACTTTAAAGAGTCCTCTCCTGCTGATGTTCAGGTGTATATCAGTATGTAGTGTCTCTACTTTAAAGAGTGCTCTCCTGCTGATGTTCAGGTGTATATCAGTTTGTAGTGTCTCTACTTTAAAGAGTCCTCTCCTGCTGATGTTCAGGTGTATATCAGTATGTGGTGTCTCTACTTTAAAGAGTCCTCTCCTGCTGATGTTCAGGTGTATATCAGTATGTAGTGTCTCTACTTTAAAGAGTCCTCTCCTGCTGATGTTCAGGTGTATATCAGTATGTAGCGTCTCTACTTTAAAGAGTCCTCTCCTGCTGATGTTCAGGTGTATATCAGTATGTAGTGTCTCTACTTTAAAGAGTCCTCTCCTGCTGATGTTCAGGTGTATATCAGTATGTCGTGTCTCTACTTTAAAGAGTCCTCTCCTGCTGATGTTCAGGTGTATATCAGTATGTAGTGTCTCTACTTTAAAGAGTCCTCTCCTGATGATGTTCAGGTGTATATCAGTATGTAGTGTCTCTACTTTAAAGAGTCCTCTCCTGCTGATGTTCAGGTGTATATCAGTTTGTAGTGTCTCTACTTTAAAGAGTCCTCTCCTGCTGATGTTCAGGTGTATATCAGTATGTGGTGTCTCTACTTTAAAGAGTCCTCTCCTGCTGATGTTCAGGTGTATATCAGTATGTAGTGTCTCTACTTTAAAGAGTCCTCTCCTGCTGATGTTCAGGTGTATATCAGTGTGTAGTGTCTCTACTTTAAAGAGTCCTCTCCTGCTGATGTTCAGGTGTATATCAGTATGTAGTGTCTCTACTTTAAAGAGTCCTCTCCTGCTGATGTTCAGGTGTATATCAGTATGTAGTGTCTCTACTTTAAAGAGTCCTCTCCTGCTGATGTTCAGGTGTATATCAGTGTGTAGTGTCTCTACTTTAAAGAGTCCTCTCCTGATGATGTTCAGGTGTATATCAGTATGTAGTGTCTCTACTTTAAAGAGTGCTCTCCTGCTGATGTTCAGGTGTATATCAGTTTGTAGTGTCTCTACTTTAAAGAGTCCTCTCCTGCTGATGTTCAGGTGTATATCAGTATGTGGTGTCTCTACTTTAAAGAGTCCTCTCCTGCTGATGTTCAGGTGTATATCAGTATGTAGTGTCTCTACTTTAAAGAGTCCTCTCCTGCTGATGTCCAGGTGTATATCAGTATGTAGTGTCTCTACTTTAAAGAGTCCTCTCCTGCTGATGTTCAGGTGTATATCAGTATGTAGTGTCTCTACTTTAAAGAGTCCTCTCCTGCTGATGTTCAGGTGTATATCAGTGTGTAGTGTCTCTACTTTAAAGAGTCCTCTCCTGCTGATGTTCAGGTGTATATCAGTATGTAGTGTCTCTACTTTAAAGAGTCCTCTCCTGCTGATGTTCAGGTGTATATCAGTATGTAGTGTCTCTACTTTAAAGAGTCCTCTCCTGCTGATGTTCAGGTGTATATCAGTATGTAGTTTCTCTACTTTAAAGAGTCCTTAAAGAGGGGAATTAGTCTACTTTTAATCGAACCCTCAGCAGAAGGGTCGTAAATCTGAGGGTACATCGTGTTCCTTTGCCTCCTTTAAACTTTGTATATCTTCCGCTGTATTTACTTAAAAAAAGTTCCATTAGACGCCATAAAACTGAACCTCCTGACTCTCAGATTCTTCCCCCGTCTTTACTCTCTCTCGGTGCCATCGTGGCTCTTTCTTCACCCTCTTGTTTTCCCCGTCTGGTCATTTTTCTCTCAGTATCTGTGTTGTCTTTGCCTCTGTCCCCCCCCCGTCCCCCCCGCCCCCCCCCCCCCCCTCCTGTCAGTGTGTCCAGGTCCGACTGATCAAAGCCTTACAGCAGCTACTCAGGCCTTTCAACTGGGTGGACATGTGTTTGTGTGCAGCGCGACTCTCTGCAGGGAGGAAAAACTACTCCGGTTAGGCTTTCAAGAATTGGAAAAAATAACAGATTGAGATTATTTATAGGACTTGCTGAAGAGTTTGGAATATTAAAGGGGACCTATTATGCTTTTGGGGGGTTTCCTGTAGTGAGGTATATAGGTTTGTGTGCATGTTAATGGTCTGCAAAGCCTAAAATGCCACTTCCCCGACATCACTATGTAACACTCACGCTTCTATTGGCTAGCGCTCCAACACCTTGTATGTGATAGGCTAAGGGGCGGGACATCTCTAAGTGGTCGACCAATCACAACAGAGCCGGCCAGCCAGCTAACCAATCAGAGCAGACTGGGCTCTGGTTTCAGACAGAGGGTGAAAAGAACATTAAAGCATGGAGACATGTCCCAGTAGAGACACTACATACTGATATGAACCTGAAATAAGTACAATAGGACGTCTTTAAATATAAATAATGCACTAAAAGGATAACAAGAACAATGTTTGCCACTTGTACAAAGGAAGATGAAATAGTAAATGAAAAGCAGGTCCGCTCGTTAATGTAGATTTGTCTTTTAAGCTGGAGTGACCCTCGCATACTAATGAGCAGCAGATGGACTCTAGTGAAGTGCCTGCTAAGTCCAGTGTGTGTGTGTGCGTGCGTGCGTGCGTGCGTGTGTGTGTGTGTGTGTGTGCGTGCGTGCGTGCGTGCGTGCGTGCGTGCGTGTGTGTGTGTGTGTGTGTGTGTGTGTGTGTGTGTGTGTGTGTGTGTGTGTGTGTCCTGTCTGTTGTACTTCCTTGTCTAACAGCTGTGAGACAGGGCGCTCTACAAACTAACATTTCCTCCCAAATACTTTATTTCCTCCACTTCCTCAAGTCCACACTTGTGAGTTTTCTCTGGCTCCTTCTTCTCTTTTCAACATCGTGTTTCCGTTCCAGGCTTCTCGGCTTTCTTCTCTCAGAAACTTATCCAATACAAGATTACATTATAACACTGGCAGTATGTTAGAGTTTCTCCAAAACTAAAACTAACGTTGATTTGATTTCCTGTGTGATGTGTCTTAATGTCAAGAGCTTCACTTTCCAAAAACTAATACGACATGTTTGATGTTTTATAACGGAGAACGCTCAACCCCACATTCACCCTCCGTTCTCACTCCAGAACCAAATCTGTGTTCAATGATTCCTCATTTTCATCCTTTTTTAAATGTAGAGAAGTAATAATTATAAAACGTATCATATATATTATTCTGAAATGGACCAATCTGCACAACGACTACTTTTACTGTCTTTCACTATATTTAGATGAGAATACTTTTCTACTTTTACTTGAGGAACATTTTGAATGCAGGACTTTTACTGTAACAGGGTATTCCTACACTCTGGTACTTCTCCTTTTACTCAAGTACAATATCTGAGTACTTCTCCTTTTACTCAAGTACAAGATCTGAGTACTTTTACTTTTACTCAAGTACAAGATCTGAGTACTTTTACTCAAGTACAATATCTGAGTACTTCTACTTTTACTCAAATACAAGATCTGAGTACTTCTACTTTTACTCAAGTACAAGATCTGAGTACTTCTACTTTTACTCAAGTACAAGATCTGAGTACTTCTCCTTTTACTCAAGTACAAGACCTGAGTACTTCTACTTTTACTCAAGTAGAAGATCTGAGTACTTCTACTTTTACTCAAGTAGAAGATCTGAGTACTTTTACTTTTACTCAAGTACAAGATCTGAGTACTTTTACTCAAGTACAAGATTTGAGTACTTCTACTTTTACTCAAGTAGAAGATCTGAGTACTTCTACTTTTACTCAAGTACACGATCTGAGTACTTCTCCTTTTACTCAAGTACAAGATCTGAGTACTTTTACTCAAGTACAAGATCTGAGTACTTTTACTCAAGTGTAAGACCTGAGTACTTCTCCCCCTCTGTCCTTCAGACTAAACTCCCCTCCTCTCTGTCTAAGTCTCTGTGTTGTCCTGATCGTCCTCACGATCCCCTCGTCTCCTCCGAGTTTGGGAAAAACAATTCTGGGAATTTCACGTGACCTCATTTTGGAGCCTGTTCCCGTCCAGATCTTCAAAACACCCCCCCCCCCCCCCCCCCCCACACACACACACACACACACACACACACCTCTCACTGTGTGGATGTCCAGGTGGAAGTAAACGAGGTCTGGCAGATGGAAGGAAGCCGTTTGACCGATACACCCGTCTGCACTCAGCCGTCTGGCTAGTTCTTAGAAGTGGGGGGGGGGGGGTCGAAGTGGTTGAAGTTCATGATCAACAGCAGACATACCTTTCTGACAACAAGCAGCTGGGTTGAAACACTGATAAAGAAGAAGCCTCCTCAAGTTCATGTTTTTAATGCATCCTTAAGTGTGAGTACTAGATTCAACAAAACATCTCTCAGATTTTAGTTAGCGTTTAAGTCAAGTAGCAAAACTTATAAAACACAAATATGCTTGTATGATATACAAGCATATTGTAAAACTAATCCACCCAGGATCTTGAAAAGTAACTTAAATATCTCTACATTGACAACGTATAACATTAAAATGCAAGGATGGAATGTATATGTACTCATACTTAAGTATAAGTTGGAGGTACTTGTGCTTTACCTGAGTATTCTAACAATTTAGATTTGTTTATTTTACTCAAACAAGCCCTATTATGCTTTTTGGGGGTTTTCCTTTTCCTGCAGTTATATTGGTTTGTGTGGAGATGGTCTACGAAGGCTAAAACACACATTGTACGTGATAGGCTAAGGGGCGGGACATCTGTAAGTGGTTGACCAATCAACCAAAAGCATGGAGACATGTTGCAGTAGATACACTACATACTGATATACACCTGAACATCAGCAGGAGAGGACTCTTTAAAGTAGAGACACTACACACTGATATACACCTGAACATCAGCAGGAGAGGACTCTTTAAAGTAGAGACACTACATACTGATATACACCTGAACATCAGCAGGAGAGGACTCTTTAAAGTAGAGACGCTACATACTGATATACACCTGAACATCAGCAGGAGAGGACTCTTTAAAGTAGAGACACCACATACTGATATACACCTGAACATCAGCAGGAGAGGACTCTTTAAAGTAGAGACACTACATACTGATATACACCTGAACATCAGCAGGAGAGGACTCTTTAAAGTAGAGACACTACACACTGATATACACCTGAACATCAGCAGGAGAGGACTCTTTAAAGTAGAGACACTACATACTGATATACACCTGAACATCAGCAGGAGAGGACTCTTTAAAGTAGAGACACTAGATACTGATATACACCTGAACATCAGCAGGAGAGGACTCTTTAAAGTAGAGACACTACATACTGATATACACCTGAAACATCAGCAGGAGAGGACTCTTTAAAGTAGAGACACTACATACTGATATACACCTGAACATCAGCAGGAGAGGACTCTTTAAAGTAGAGACACTACACACTGATATACACCTGAACATCAGCAGGAGAGGACTCTTTAAAGTAGAGACACTACATACTGATATACACCTGAACATCAGCAGGAGAGGACTCTTTAAAGTAGAGACGCTACATACTGATATACACCTGAACATCAGCAGGAGAGGACTCTTTAAAGTAGAGACACCACATACTGATATACACCTGAACATCAGCAGGAGAGGACTCTTTAAAGTAGAGACACTACATACTGATATACACCTGAACATCAGCAGGAGAGGACTCTTTAAAGTAGAGACACTACACACTGATATACACCTGAACATCAGCAGGAGAGGACTCTTTAAAGTAGAGACACTACATACTGATATACACCTGAACATCAGCAGGAGAGGACTCTTTAAAGTAGAGACACTAGATACTGATATACACCTGAACATCAGCAGGAGAGGACTCTTTAAAGTAGAGACACTACACACTGATATACACCTGAACATCAGCAGGAGAGGACTCTTTAAAGTAGAGACACTACACACTGATATACACCTGAACATCAGCAGGAGAGGACTCTCTAAAGTAGAGACACTACATACTGATATACACCTGAACATCAGCAGGAGAGGACTCTTTAAAGTAGAGACACTACATGCTGATATACACCTGAACATCAGCAGGAGAGGACTCTTTAAAGTAGAGACACTACACACTGATATACACCTGAACATCAGCAGGAGAGGACTCTCTAAAGTAGAGACACTACATACTGATATACACCTGAACATCAGCAGGAGAGGACTCTTTAAAGTAGAGACACTACATGCTGATATACACCTGAACATCAGCAGGAGAGGACTCTTTAAAGTAGAGACACTACATACTGATATACACCTGAACATCAGCAGGAGAGGACTCTTTAAAGTAGAGACACTACATACTGATATACACCTGAACATCAGCAGGAGAGGACTCTTTAAAGTAGAGACACTACATGCTGATATACACCTGAACATCAGCAGGAGAGGACTCTTTAAAGTAGAGACATTACATACTGATATAATTAGCACAGAGAAGTGGAAAAACACACACGTTTCCCAGAACCATAAAGAAACAACATATCTTTCCACTTTGATTTCATCGCAGCAGTCCGTCCGTCCCACTTCGGCCGCGGTGCCTGCCGTGTGTCGGAGTGATTCACACCTTCGCTTTGTTTTCCTCCTCTGGGGTTTCAACCACAGTGGAAACAACAAGTGTGCTTGGTTCATTTGGGCTCAGATTGCTCAATTACAAGTCACTCGAGTCATCACAAGTAGATAATTTATCGCGTGCTGTTTCGCATTTTCTATCGCCAGAGATCTGTCGAGTAAAAACTGGGCTAGCAGCATCTGTGCAGATCTCTCTACTCAGTCCCTCGTATCTTTCCTGTTGGTTCAAATTACATTTTCACATTTTCACTTCCACTACCTCACAGTTTCAGTGACGTGATCCAAAGTGAACCCGAGTTCAAACTACATCACTCCAGTCAAACAAACCTGAGGAGGAAGTGCCTCAGTCTAAATAAGCGTCTGCGAGCATGCTTGTTGTTGCATCCCAACGTGGAGAAACTTCTGACTTTGCACGTGTTTTCTTTCAGGGTGATTTATCTGCAAGTGAGCATGAACGACGGGCTGTCCTTCATCAGCAGCAACGTGCACATCACCACCACCGAGTGTGTAAGTGGAAGCTTCTCCTACCCCCTCTTCAACGGACAGAGATTTACTATCCTTCAACGTCGAATCGCACAAGTGTAAATCAAAACTCAAACATATCGGATATCTAAAACAGATTTATTTTTCATTGGAGATGCGTTGAAGTTCAATAATGCGTGAAAGATAATTATGAAAAAGGAACCTGAGGAAAGTACAGTGGACTGCAATAATACATTTTTCTGACAAATGTTTTGATGTGCCTTCCAGCAAAACACAAACACATGTGTTGTTTATGCATCGCTTTTATTCAACTCTGCATATGTTTCGTGAAGTTGGTGAAGATGTTTCTTCATTTGCTTGGTTTTGGCACATTTGTGGTTTTTTTCTGAAACTGCATCTCGTTTCTCCTAAAAAAACATTTTAGCCCCCGTCATCAACCCTTTTCCACATCATGGACTTGCTTAGTGGGAGATACTCTTATGCAGGGGGGTAAAACTCAAATACACAGTGGGCCAACATTTAAAAATGGGTGCTAGTCGAGGGCCGGACTGGTTCAAAGTTTATAGCAGAACTTTTTAAAATGAACTTATTGCACATATTAAACCTGGAACTAACAAAGCTTAAATTATTGCCTATAAAAACAACATTAAATAATCAGGTGCATTCATTTCTCATGGCTCTATCTGCAGCTTCTCCAGAGTCACTTCTTATGAGTACATTTCCCCACAGGCCGACAACAGCTTCAACAAAACTATTCCCTCAAAGAGAAACCAAACATGCCCTGTTGTCCTGAGAGAAAGAAAGTGCATAAGGAAGCATCCATTGAACTCAGTGTGCTGCTCTGAGATGCTAGCTCAGACACTTGGCGTCTCATCTCGGGTGCAAGGTCATCAATGTTTGGGGTCCGGCTCTGAGCGGAGGAGACCCTCAGGATGGAGTGAAGGTGCAATATACCGGCGGGCCAGATCTAATAGCGATTAGAAATTATCCTGCGGGCCGAAATTAAATCCACCACGGGCCTGATTTGGCCCCCGGGCCTCGAGTTTCACACATTTGACTTCCTCAAAACCAAGATTAAAGCGGCTGTCATTTAAGACAATTTCAATAAATCTACCAACATAAAACACATATGTTGGAACCAGGGTTTCCGCTAGGATTTTTTCTCGCCGGTCAAATGTCCGGGCAGATCTTATTTTACCGGACTAATTTGAAACTTACCGGTCATATTTCAATAATAATAATAAGAGTTGTGTAGCAGAGTTTCCGTAAGCAGGTAATCACCGGACTATGAGCAGATATGCTGATGTTTAAAACTCAGTTCACGGGGCTCATTTTTATATTGCTTCAGTTTATAATCGTAACAGATCGAAAAATTCAGATTCATTTTTCAATAAATGATTCCACAAACAACAAACAACATCATTATTACATTCAAACAAACTACTTGTAGTAGATAACGTACATTATTCAGAAGTTTACATTACATTTGAATAATAACACGGGAGAAACGGATCCTCTCTTTTCCCCTCTCCCTCCCTCTCTCTCTCTCTCCCTCCCTCCCTCTCTCTCTCTCTCTCTCTCTCTCCCACTTTCCCTCTCTCTCTCCCTCCCTCTCTCTCCTGACAGCACGTCAGTTTCTCAAGCAGCTCCTGCAGCTCGCTAAACAGTGGGCGGGGCTTCAGGTGATTATGCAGAGCTGCGTGTCTCGGTCAGACTCAGCAGCTGATCTGATCTCTCTCTCGCGTCGGTTAAACTTCACTCGCGTTTATGTCCATATCGATCAGATCCAGCTCTCCTGATCGGCCTTTACAGAGAGCACCGATCAAACTATTAAGAGTGAATATCGGCCGATAATGACCGGCGGCCGATCTATCGGAGCCTCCCTAATTATTACCAGACATTTTTGACCGTCAGGTTTTGAATTTACCGGTTTTTTATAAATGTTACCAGCTAAAACCGGTAATTACCGGCTAACGGAAACCCTGGTTGGAACATATGGAGAGCAGATTGACACCCAGCAGAAACAACTCTCTGTAGATGTTCTCTCTCCGTCCATGTGACATAACTGTCCATGTGACACTGTGTTGTGGTTCATGACGGACAGACTCAATCAGACGTAGCATTGCAATTCGCTGCCACTAAACCGAACCATATCGGCTGAAGTCCTGAGGGAGGCTTGGCAGTAAATGATGCCTGCTGCAAACCCTCCCAAAGAGCCATTTAAAGCAGATGCATCCTTTGTAGTCGACCCACAAAATGTGCACATATAGAAAAACCTGCGTTGTGTGTGCAGCAGTGACGGGACGCAGATGTGGTCGCTGCGAGCGGTTGGCTGAACCATTACTCTAAAAGATTCAGAAAACTTGCTGATTGGGACATTTGTGAGAATGAAAAGCAGTGACTCTTCACCGCGGACCCCTGAATGTCCCCCCTCTCTCTGTGTCTCTGCCCACAAGACAGATAGGGGAGAGCGTAACCACATGGGATCTGTGGGAGTAATGGGAACCATGTTGGGCTCACGGGCGCTCGTCTGGTTTAAAGAGAGTCATTCAGGAGGTTCACACAGTTTACACAAATACTGTCGTCGAGGAAAAGTAAAGTATTGCTAGATCGAGATAAACAACATCCTCTGTGTCGAATATTACCGCTACTATTTTAATGCTACTTCTGTTTCTCCTACTGTTGAGGTATTGTTTTTCTACTATGTTTACAATACAATACAACTTTATTTATAAAGCACTTTAAACCTCCAGACCAAAGTGCTGTACAGGCAAATGGATAAAGCAAAGCATACAACAAAGTAACACCATAAAACAAGTACACGTAAAAACTATTTAAATGCAAAAAAGCAACACTCTGAAAGATGTTGAAACGCCAAATGTTAAAACGCTAAGTTTTACAATATCTTCTCCTTTCTCTTCGACTACTTTGGACTTTTTTCGTTCAAACTAGAAATGCATTAATTTAGATTTTACATGCCTCAGATTCACAGCAGCCGTTTGTATAACTTTTATTTTGTTGACAATTGAAATGTAATCAAAGACTCGGACCAGGACCTATCGAGCGCCACAGCGACGCGACCTAAAACCAGGAAGTAAGCTGCACATGGGTGCCTTCGACAAAAACGCAATGCGATGTGGAAAATAGCTCGAGATAAGGTCTGTGGTTGAAACGCATTGAAGAGACGGGTCGCGTTTTGTTAAATTAATCTATCGATTCGAAAATTATAAAAGTAGGGTAGACAAAACGCGACCCGTCTCTTCAATGCTTCAACCACAGACCTTATCTCAAGCTATTACAAATTAAAATCCTATGGAGACATCGCATTGCGTTTTTGTCGAAGGCACCCATGCGCAGCTTACTTCCTGGTTTTAGGACGCGTCGCTGTGGCGCTCGATAGTGAAAGAAGAGATCTTGTATCCTAACGGGACCTTCATGGCAACATTATGGGAGGCTGTGGCTCAGTGGATGGTGCGCTGAACTTCGAATCGGGGGGTTGCAAGTTCGAGTCCCTCTGCAGTCAGCATGTCGTTGTGTCACTTCACCCCAAATTGCTCCTGTGGGGATAGTCCACAGCACTACGATACGATATTGCTTTATTAGTCAGATCAGGTTCACAGCAGCTCCGTGTCCAACATCCAGACACACAACATGAAACACAAACAACACACATTTAACACAACAGCACAATCAGTGAGAGAAAAGCTGCTCAAAGAGCCTTCATCTGATCTGGGGTCAGCTCACTGTGAGGACTGACTGGAGCACCAAGGATGCTTCAGTCTGACCTTATTGAATCGTGGGACCCTGTATCTCCGATCAGATGGTAGCCGTTCATACTCACTGAACGTATGTAAGTCGCTTTGGATAAAAGCGTCGAACATGTGACATG
>JAMFTG010000081.1:0-50000 GCA_023974075.1 Chaenocephalus aceratus
GCAGGAGCTCCAACAAGCTGTTTAGGACATAGAGTGAAGACACATGCTATTACAGAGATGCTGTGAGAAACCAATGTGAGTTTGGAAAATGGAACATCCATCTTCTCCCGCTTATCCGTGGTCGGGTCTCGGGGGGTTAGCAGTTCCAGCAGAGAAGCCCCAAACGTTCCTTTTCCCTCATCAACCAGCTCTGACTGGGGGGTCCCAAGGCGCTCCCAGGCCAGAGAAGAGATATCATCCCTCCACCTGGTCCTAGGTCTACCCTCGGTCTCTTCCCAGCTGGACGTGCCTGGAACACCTCCCTAGGGAGGCGCACAGGTGGCATCCTAACTAGGTGCCCGAACCACCTCAACTGGCTCTTGTCGACGCGAAGGAGGAGCGGTTCAACTCCGAGTCCCTCCCTGATGACTGAACTTCTCCCCTTATCCCTAAGGGAGACACCAGCCACCCTGCGGAGAAAAACCCATCTCGGCCGCTTGTATCCGCGATCTGGTTCTTTCCGGTCGTGAGTCATGACCATCCTTCATGACCATAGGTGAGGGTAGGAAGCAAAATGGCCCGGTAGACAGAGAGCTTTGCCTTCTGGCTCAGCTCCCTTTCCGTCACGACGGTGCGTAAAGCGGACTGCAGTACCGCTCCCGGCTGCTCCGACTCTCCGGCCCATCTCACGCTCCATTGTTCCCTCACTCGAGAACAAGACCCCGAGATACTTGAACTCCTTCACTTGGGGTAAGGACTCATTCCCCTACTTGGAGTGGACAGTCCATCGGTTTCCTGCTGAGAACCATGGCCTCAGATTTGGAGGTGCTGATCCTCATCCAGCCGCTTCACACTCGGTTGCGAACCGATCCAGTGAGTGCTGAAGGTCGCAGACCGATGAAGCCATCAGAACCACATCATCTGCAAAAAGCAGTGGTGCAAGAACTGCAGACCCCCCCCCCCCACGACTACGCCTCGAAATCCGATCCATGTATATTACAAACAGGATTGGTGACAAAGCGCAGCCCTGGCGGAGGCCAACCCTCACCGGAAATGGGTCCGACTTACTGCCGAGGACCCGGACACAGCTCTCGCTTTGGGAAGAGATTGATGCCTGATAGAGACCCTCACCCCATACTCCCGCAGCACCTCCCACAGTAACTCCCTGGGAACCCGGTCACGCCTTCTCCAAGTCTACAAAACACATGTAGACCGGATAAGCGTACTCCCAGGCCCCCTCCAGGATCCTTGAGAGAGTAAAAAGCTGATCCGTCGTTCCACGACCAGGACGGAATCCGCATTGTTCCTCCTTAATCTGAGGTTCGACAGTCGGCCTGACCCTCCTCTCGAGTACCTTGGAGTGAACCTTCCCGGGGAGGCTGAGCAGTGTGATGCCTCTGTAGTTGGCACACACCCTCTGATCTGAATTGAACAATGTAAATCTATTCTAGGAGACCTCAACAATGGAATTATGATCAGTGGAAATGGCCATGTCATGGGACCTTTTAAAATCAGCATTATTATAATTATTATTATGACACTACCTTATAAATATTAAAATAAAAACATCAAGTTATTGTACAATATCCACATGTTTTACTTAAACCTCTAAATGTGTTTATATTTTTCTTTACATTTTATTTAATACTAAATTGCTGGAACTGGTTGTGCCTTTTTTTAGATACAAAAATATTGAATTCCATATTTTCTTTATATTTTCTTTTCAAAAGAACGTGGAGAAAAATCAGAGGAGAAAAAAACATGTATTTCATTCATTAAACAGGAAATATATATTATATAACATCGATTTTGGGGAATTCCTATCCTTATCTTGTTTTGCCCGTCTCGACCTTAAAGCCCTTCTTTGTGTTGCTCTGGGTAACAAGTGGCACGGTTAAGAAGCGTGGGGATAACTATTAACCAGCGGATGAAAGTCAGCAGGTGGATTGAGTTGAATAAGAGAGCCATTGTAAAGTGGAGTAAAATGGATGACCTATTTCTGTAAGGCAGCACACTAAGTCTTTCATAAACATGGGGACAAGGCTGACCTACATGCTGCAAAAAACAAATATAAACTTAAGAAGAACATGGTGAAAGTTTGAAGCTAATAATGTGTTCTGCTTTCAAACCTTTGAGTGGTCTGCTCGTCCATGACCAGAGAGATGTAGCCCTCGATCAGGGAGAAGGAGAAGAAGCGGATGTGGTTCGAGTCTTCGGGCTCCTTTGGCCTTCGGATAGGCACACAGAGAAAAGAGTTCACGAGTTATCTCTCACATAATCCAACTTTATGTCTATAGCACACGTAAAACAAATGTAAAACACAGGACAATAAAACCTTACTGAAAGCCACAGACTGAAAACTCTCATTGCATAATGACTCTTACACACACGCTTTGCCTAAGTACAATTAACACAACTATTATTTTAAAAATCAAAGTTGTCCAGAGTGTCTCTAAGGTGCCTTTTGGTCAAAAGGTCAAGAAAAACATGTTTTTAAGTGAAATGTTATAATAGAGTTAACAACCAACGTGTAGCATCACATAAACCCTCTTCTTGTCTTATTCAGTATCCATGTTTTTTTAAATACAGTATGTCCTGTTAAAAAATAATTGTATGCAACTTTATGCTAATACTCTCCTACATGTACACTTTTTAAAAAGGAAATGTAGAAACTTCTTTTTCCCACTACATGCAGGGCTGCCTTAATACACAGGTTGACCTGGGCTGAAGCCCAGGGGCCTACGGAGATCGGAGGCCTATCATAAGCTTTTTATTTCGGATGTTTTTTAAAATTTTAAATAAACAAAGTCTTTCAGAATATGAAACTTCTATTTCCAAAATCACACGATAAATATATCTTTGAAGCGTGCAAAGGGAAGAAGGCAGCTCTCCCTCGCCACTCTGCTGTTCCCCTCCCTCCGCTGACATTATGAATAGGAAGGCGTGAAGTAAAGATAACACGGCAGGGTCCGTTACAGTTTGTTTTCATCTGGTTTCAAATAAACAAAGTCTTGGCTTTCAGAATATTAAACTTGTTTCGGCAAATTCAGAAAATAAATACAACTTTGAAGCTTCGGCATAAATACAAGCGGAGAACGGAGTAACTTGACGTCACCGCAGGCATAACAACAGCCGGTGTTTCAATCAGATCGATGGATTCCAGAGATGACTCCGAAACAGTCAGTGGGCACCACTGAACAGCCAATCAGAATGAGAATATGTTTCACATGTGACCTTATTCAAATTGCGAGTGATTGAGTGACAGATGAAGGTTGTTTAGGAGAAAAAGTTTGAGGAGAAAAAGTTTGAGAGTGGCGCTCGGGAAAGGAAATTGTTGAGGGAAAAGGAGTTTCGAGACAAGCAGCTATTACAAAAAATGCCGAAGCCGATTTTAAACCTGTAGGCCAGGATGAGGAGGAAGGACAGATGAGTTCTGTACCGAGCGGCCGCGGGGCCTCGGAGCCAAGTAGGCCGTCTGGTTCTGATAGCGATGGAGTAGCGGGAGAGGGAAAAACAGACCGGAGGGATGTTGGAGGAGATGGAGAGGACGACAAGAGGACTTTCTACGTGGAGGGGAGCCAACGGCAACCGGACAAATACATGAGGGAGGCCCGATACGTCACTCATCTGGAGGAGAGGACCAGGCGCGTAGAGCAGAGTGGAGAAGTGCGATCACAGAGCCTGCCGAGGCTATACATGACTTTGATTTGTTGTTTAAATAGGGGCCCCAGGGCCTGATGGCAGGTTAAGGCGGGCTTGACTACATGTATTTATTAGTACATTTAATTCAATTAACATATGTAAGTTAGGCGGGAGGCGTGTGGTGCAGTGGGTTGTGCGTTGGTGTTTGGATCAGGGGTCACAGGTTCAAACCCCACTGCAGTCAGCATGTCGTTGTGTCCCTGAGACTCTTCCCCCAAAGTGCTCCTGTGGGGATTGTCCACAGTATTGAGTATGTAAGTCGCTTTGGATGAAAGCGTCTTACAAGTGACATGTAATGTAATGTAATGTAAGTCTATGAAACTTAAAGGTGGGGTAGGTAATTCACTTCAGAAACACTTGTTATATTCCATGGAATGCTCTTAACGTCCCGATAGCAATGAATATATTAAATGCTTTGACAATAAATAAATAAAATCTGTGGAAGCCGTGGCGCTGTAAAAAGCACGACCAATCATCTGAGCCGGCTAAAGTAACTGGATGGCCTACCTGCCTGTCAGCCTACCTGCCTGTCAGCCTTCCATCGGGGCACAGACTTATCTCGTGCCCTCATTGGTCATGTGCGCGTTCGCGTACCTTTAACCGAGCCAAACGTGAACTCTTCACATTTTGTTTTTGTTTGACCAAAAGGGATTTACTTTATAATGATAATTGTGACAAAGGGAAGTAGGGGGAGTGGTTCAGTCTGTAGGGACTGATTGGACTTTGGACCGAAGGGTTGCCGGTTCACGTCCCCGATCGGACCAAAAAAGTGTGGACTGGTACTGGAGAGGGGCCAGTTCACCTCCTGGGCCACTGCCGAAGTGCCCTTGAGCAAGCCACCTAACCCCAAATTGCTCACTGGCGCCGGCTAGACTGGCTGCCTCCGCTCTGACCTCTGCATGTGTGCATATAACTGTGTGTGTATTTGTATGTGCATGTTCTAAAAAGTGTGTACTGTGTGTACTGTATGACCTGTATAAAAACGCATGTGTGTGTACGACGGAGTGGAAACTGAATTTCGCCCTCGGGGGATTAATAAAGGTCCATCTTCTCTTCTTAAATTCACTCATTTACTGTAAGAGGCTGTTCTCAGAAAATATTGTGAAGTAACTATGATTGAATCCGACCCCTCCTCATGTACTGCTCCCCCTGCTTTTTCAATATGCTCCCTGTCACCAACAGGACAAAACTCACAGCATCACCAGCACTGCTGCCAGGACAACTGGACTCCCTACTTCCAACCTCACAATACTTAGCAACAGGGCCATCTCACGCATCGCATCCTCAATAGAACTGGACATCACAGGTACAGAACACTGAGACATGAAAGGGCTCGCTTTGGAGAAGGCTTGCAGCCAGATCTGCCTCAAACAGCAGGCCTCGCTAAGTGTATCTGCCATGTGTGTCGCTCGCTATCTGTTGTTGTCTGTGTTGTTGTTTATATATTGTATGTAAACTGTGTACAGTGTTGCGAAAATTAATATCCCCCTGGGGACAATAACTCTAAATCTAATCTACAGATTATTATTTCAAATGATTATTTGTTGTTTAGTTTATGAAACAGAAAATTGTCAAATGTTTTGTTTCATTCAACAGAAAATGTCCCAGAACTCCAAACTAGCTTTACAAAGTTATTGACAACTTTCATTTGACGACTTCCTGACACTTCGGTCAGTAACGCATCGATGAACTAACCATAACATGTCCATAAATCTATATTTTCACACACCAAGTCTTCTTTCAGTCTCTTACCCTGAGGAGTAGAACATGACGTCCATGAGCAGCGTGGCCACAGAGGGCAGCGTGTCGGGGTCCAGACTCGTCACACAGAACATGTTGCTGGGGCTGGAGAGCGGGTGGATGATGGGGCGGGGCACTGAGAAGAATACACATCAAATAAACACAAATCAATTTAACCAAGAAGCATCTCATTCAGAAAAATGTATATACGGCAATAATCAGTGTTACATGTTTCAAGTGCTTAGGACAAGCATTAACTTAATCAAACTAAACTCCTAAAAGTGTTACATTTCAATATTCATTAAAAAAAAATGGTATACATGTATTATTATAATACAAAATAGTGAGGTTGAGCCTAATGTCAGTAGGGGCTTGGACTGTGAGCCGATTCAAGTCCCCGAACAGATCTAAAATATGGAGTGTGGACTGCTACTTGGAGAGGTCCCAGTTCACCTCCTGCCCTGCCGTGGTGCCCTTGAGCAAGGCACCGGACATCCCCCTTCCCCCCCCACTCCCATTGCTCCCCGGGTGCTGTACAGTAGCTGCCCACTGCTCCTAGTGCTAGACTGCTGGTGCTAGGATGGGTTCAAAGCAGAGGACACATTTCACTGTGTGCTCGAAACGAGGGTTTCATCCCTCCCAATTATATTCTAAATATCTCAGAACATATCATTCTCATCTCGGTCACGGAGTGTTAAAGTATTAGAAAATGATGTTCAGTAAAATCTCTCAGAAAGCATGATGGTGCCGATGATGATGTGCAAAGTTGAAAAATGTAAGTAAAATAATAAAAGGTTTTTATGAGCATCTTTACTCTGATTTACCAAACATGTTTC
Source organism: Chaenocephalus aceratus (assembly GCA_023974075.1). NCBI lineage: Eukaryota > Metazoa > Chordata > Actinopteri > Perciformes > Channichthyidae > Chaenocephalus > Chaenocephalus aceratus. The sequence continues at coordinate 6,258 of JAMFTG010000081.1, forward strand.
CATGTTAATTTTCACTATACTTTAAAAGCTTGCTTCTTTACAAAACAATAATATAAATGTATACATCTTTTTTTTCCACAGCTTACCGAGTTTGGGTTTTACGAATCCGTTGGTGACCCCCAGGTCGTGGACCGCCACCGTCTCTCCGTTGACGACCCGCAGCAGAGTGAACTCTGAAGACAGCGTGTGCATCACCAGAGGAAGGTCCCGCTCCCGCACCTGGACACAGACACGGGGAGAAGTGAGTACGTTAAAAACTAACATTGGGAAAAGTTGCTTATTTGTTTGAGGAAACTTACAAAAGGGAATCCCACTTTGATTTGATTTATTTCGAACGTGTAAAACAATAATACAAAAAAATTTGAATAATAATGAAATGAAACATGAGAATTATGAAACTGTACAAACTTAAGCAGTGTCAAAACTATTACTGATTCTAAATGATATATAAGCGAATGATCTACTTAATTACACATCCGAAAAGGGGTGGGAAGACGTTTACACTTATTTAATCCCACGTTTCTCCCAAAAACTAAATGATTAAAGGTGGGGTAGGTAAATTTGAGAAACCGGCTCGAGATCGCTAGAATTTGAAAATACACAACCGGAGAAAATCTGCCACTTCCTCTCAGAGCCCCTCCTCCAACACACACGAACGCGCACATGACCAATGAGGGCACGAGATAAGTGTGTGCCCCGATGGAAGGCTGACAGGCAGGTTGTACTTTTTACAGTATTACGGCTTCTACAGATGACATTTTTTAATGGATTTTTTGTCAAAGCCACTTCAGATATTCATTGCTATCGGGATGTTAAGAGCATTCCATGGAATATAACAAAAAGTGTATCTCGAGCCGGTTTCTGAAACTTACCTACCCCACCTTTAACATATATATTTTGTTTTCTTAAAGAAATATATATGTTATTGAAAAACAAACAAAACAAAAAACATAACACAACAAATAAATAAACAGATAAATAGAGTTATTTTGTGATGATATGAATTCTTAGTGTTCCTGATCTTTCTCCCTGCGTCATCGTTAATGACTTCCTACATTTCAATAGAAATCGAGCTTTTTGACATCTCCAGAAAATGGGAATTGACTGCTTATATATTAATATTGTCTCTGATTTCTGCACTTGTCTGCAGTGACCATTTTAAAATGGTTCCAACTAAATAAATGTCTAAGGACAGGGTGTCCGGCGCGGGGTCTTAAAAAGTATTAAAAGTTGATAAATCAATTTAGCGAAAAGTAAGGCTATTAAAAAGTATTAAATGTCATTTTCCAAGGTATTACATTGTGTAGCTTGTTTTCAATAAGTATATGAATGGTCCAGAGAGGTTGTGTTCTACAGTCTGCCTGAATGTAGTCATGGCGTAGGTGTGGAGTCTGATTCTGTGGAGTTTATTGATGGCATCCCGTTGGGTTTGACGTCATCTGAACAGGACATCGCACGCTCACTGCTTGATAGCGCGAAGGTCCGTTTACGCCGGTTGTTAAACAACATCGTTATGGGGAAATGCAAGTCTGCGTCCAAATGGTTGGAAGATAAGGAGGAAGGACAATCAATACTGTATATAGTCAATGTGAGGTGAAGTGTGTCGCCAAGGTAACCGGTTAGAACTCAAGGTGGCGATGAGGTCTTAAAATGTATGGAAAGGGTCCAAAGATCCAAAAATACTTAAAGTTCCAAAAATACTTAAAGTTCCAAAAATACCGTAAATTCAAACAAATACTTAATGTTCCAAAAATACTTAAAGTTCCAAAAATACCGCAAATGGTTGGAAGATAAGGAGGAAGGACAATCAATACTGTATATAGTGAATGTGAGGTAAAGTGTGTCGCCAAGGTAACCGGTTAAAACTCCAAGTGGAGATGAGGTCTTAAAATGTATGGAAAGGGTCTTAGAAAAGGTCTTAAAAAGGAATTACATCTGACTTCAGGATTCCTGCGTATAGCCTGAAGGATAATCAACAACAACTTGTATTTGGAGAATGTGTTAACTTACAGTAAAAAAGATATAGAAATTTGAATAGCCTTCCCTGGTTTTGGCTCAGTGAAATACTAAAAGAGATACATATTTAAAAAATGACATTAATCGGTCTGCCTCTAGTTTGAAACATGTTTTATTTTGTAATTTGTGTAACCTTGTAATGCTGAGCCATCTCGGCAAGGTCTCCCTGAAAAACTGTTTAGATTCCGGGTTAAATAACGTTTCTTATTTAAAGATATAACTGTGATTTATTTCCTTAAAGGTAATAACAAAATTGCGCTTAAATGACTTGCCATCATATAAACATTCCACTGCCACCATAAGTGTAATCATTTCTAGAGTTACAGTAAATGCCTCGGCATAACACAAAGGTGAACTCCAGAGCTGCTGAAAGGGTCACACAGTGTTTCCTTACGGAGGGCAACAGCTATTGGTTGGTGTGTAAGTGTGTGTGTGAGAGTGTGTGTGAGAGAGGATACTCTGACTCTGTCAAAATGAGTATCCAACATTTAGGTCAGGTTTCATTTTCCTGCGACCTATAATGCTTTTTGGACTCCAGTGTTTACTTCCGGAACAAACTATTTAACACTCTCGCTTCTATTGGCTAGCGCTCCAACACATTGTACGTGATAAGCTAAGAGGTGGGACATCTCTAAGTGGTTGACCAATCACAACAGAGCCGGCCAGCTAACCAATCAGAGCAGACTGGGCTCTGGTTTCAGACAGAGGGTGAAAAGAGGTGCTGCAGTCAGCAGGCAGTATGAGAGAAATAAAGAGCTTTTTGAACATTAAAGCATGGAGACATGTAGAGACCCTACACACTGATATCCACCTGAACATCAGCAGGAGAGGACTCTTTAAAGTAGAGACACTACATACTGATATACACCTGAACATCAGCAGCAGAGGACTCTTTAAAGTAGAGACTCTACATACTGATATACACCTGAACATCAGCAGGAGAGGACTCTTTAAAGTAGAGACACTACATACTGATATACACCTGAACATCAGCAGGAGAGGACTCTTTAAAGTAGAGACACTACATACTGATATACACCTGAACATCAGCAGGAGAGGACTCTTTAAAGTAGAGACACTACATACTGATATACACCTGAACATCAGCAGGAGAGGACTCTTTAAAGTAGAGACACTACATACTGATATACACCTGAACATCAGCAGGAGAGGACTCTTTAAAGTAGAGACACTACATACTGATATACACCTGAACATCAGCAGGAGAGGACTCTTTAAAGTAGAGACACTACATACTGATATACACCTGAACATCAGCAGGAGAGGACTCTTTAAAGTAGAGACACTACATACTGATATACACCTGAACATCAGCAGGAGAGGACTCTTTAAAGTAGAGACCCTACACACTGATATACACCTGAACATCAGCAGGAGAGGACTCTTTAAAGTAGAGACACTACATACTGATATACACCTGAACATCAGCAGGAGAGGACTCTTTAAAGTAGAGACACTACATACTGATATACACCTGAACATCAGCAGGAGAGGACTCTTTAAAGTAGAGACACTACATACTGATATACACCTGAACATCAGCAGGAGAGGACTCTTTAAAGTAGAGACACTACATACTGATATACACCTGAACATCAGCAGGAGAGGACTCTTTAAAGTAGAGACACTACATACTGATATACACCTGAACATCAGCAGGAGAGGACTCTTTAAAGTAGAGACACTACATACTGATATACACCTGAACATCAGCAGGAGAGAACTCTTTAAAGTAGAGACACTACACACTGATATACACCTGAACATCAGCAGGAGAGGACTCTTTAAAGTAGAGACACTAGATACTGATATACACCTGAACATCAGCAGGAGAGGACTCTTTAAAGAATCAGAATAATTTTTTTTAAGGATTGACAAAAGAGGGCTTCAGTCTTCCTATTTTAAATCATAATTGTATTAAATTATGGTTTTTATTGATGGAAACTATTCATATTCTCTGGTGAGGGTTAGGGACAATGTTCATATTCTTATGGTAGGCTCATTTATAGATTTATACAATCGTGTAACGCTAACAGTGAGAAGCCCAGATCTTAAGCTGCTGTGTTTGGGTCAGCGCAGAGATTTGGAAATGCAACCCGACGCAGCGTGAGACGAGGACAGCGAGAAGAAGGGAGGTGGGTTTGTGTTTTTTTAAGGCCTCTTTTGATCTGATATACCAATTAGGATTGTGTGCAGACAGGAGAAAGGAAACAGAGCCGGGTTTTGAAACCTGGAATTCCAGCTCCGAGGCTGAGCCGCTGATCCTCTTTACGTAACAGATTATAACATCCACGCAGGGTATCTTTTTTCATTTTCATAAACATGCCGGAGCTGCTCAGCAGACCTTGTTTTCCCACCAAAGCAAGGCAACACTCCCTGTGGCCAGACAGCCTCGCTCTGAGAGACAGGATTTCTCCCTAAGTCAGAAGGAAGTGGAGCTGGAAGAGGAACAGTATATCCAAACGGTATTGCTTTCTCATGTCACCGTGCACGTAGACATTCTTTATGAATGTATTTTTGTGATCTCCATAATATGTTATATTTGGTAAAGATAGATATATTGATAGAAAGTATTATTTGATAGCGTTATGTGTTTATATTGACTATGTTGAGTTTCTCCTTGAGATACAGTAACTGACTGACAGACGGATAAATGGAGAAATGTGATGTTTGTAAAGTACAGCTATTTGAATGTAACTGTGTACTTTGAATAAGAAGCAATCCAGACGATCAACCCGTGTATAATTATTGCTGCTGCACCTTTCTGTTTTCTACAGAAATCATTTATTGTTGCTGTGGTACCCGTAACACATTTTTCAAAACACATTCTCTTAATTTAACATCTTTTAACATCAAAGTTAGATTTATTTTTTAAAGGTTTTCTTCACGCCATTTTTGTTGAATACTTTGGGACATTAAAGCAATATATATTTGTTATAATACCTTTTATGCGGGGGCTGTAGGGGAATTATTATTTACATTAATAGCTAAAAGCCAGGACAAATGTAAATAAAATAGAGCGTTATGTTACAGTAAGTGGATTTTAGCCTTTGCAGACCGTTTACATGCACTAAAACATATATAACACGTCAGACTGTGCTCCAGTCAATCCTCTCAGTAAACACAGAGCTGAATCCAGATCAGATGCACGCTGAAGGCTCTTTGAGCAGGTTTTCTCTCAGTGGTCGTGCTGTTATGTTGAATGTTTGTTGTTTGTTGTTCATGTATCGTGTCTTGATATCTGTCTGTTGATGTTACACATGGAGCTGCTGTGATGCAAGTCACATTTCAGACTTGATCTGGCCAATAAAGTATTATCGAATCGTATCGTAACACACTCCAGGGAAAGGGGAAATCCCCCAAAAGCCTAATAGGGCCTCTTTAAGTGTACAGGTCAGAGTGCCATCGTCCTCACTCACCAGGATGAAGTCGGTCTGGTAGGTGGACAGCATGAAGACGGAGATGTTGTGGTCGGCCAGCGGAGCGATGACTGATTTGGCGATCTTTGTGACTCCGATGGGCTGCGAGTTGGAGGCGTTCCCCCCCCCCGGCACTACGTTAAGCGCTAACCACGTAGCATCCGCAACGCTGATGTGCTCCGACTGAGGCAACTCTGAGGAAACAGAGACACGAGGGTCAGAGGTACGGATTCAAGATTCAAGGCTTTTGTTGTCGTGTGTGCATAGCTACAGTGTAGTTATGACAAGGACATTCTTAGGTCACGGGCTCCTCCAACAGTGCAACACAATAAAACTGATAAAATAGTGCAAGTAAATAAAATAAAATATAAAATAAATAGTGCAGAATAGTCTAAATACAAGTAATTGGAATATTGATATACATGTATATATATAAGTTGCAAACAGATGTTATGGATGTTCTTTCAAAAGTTCAGGTGTTTAACAGTCAGGTAAAGTACACACACGACTGCAGTACAACTACACAACACAACCTGAGAAGAGGTGGTAATTTACGCACAGTGGTGGAAGAAGTTCAATCCAATCCATTGCTAAAGTTGTATTGGTAATATTAATTGGGAAAATACTCAGAAAAGTTCATTCAGAAAGTCGCTTAAAGGTGGGGTAGGTAATTCACTTCAGAAACGCTTGTTGTTATATTCCATGGAATGCTCTTAACATCCCGATAGCAATGAATATCTTAAATGCTTTGACAAAAAATAAATAAAAAAATATCATCTGTGGAAGCCGTGGCGCTGTAAAAAGCACGACCAATCATCTGAGCCGGCCCGGCTAAAGTAACTGGACGGCCTCCCTGCCTGTCAGCCTTCCATCGGGGCACACACTGATCTCGTGCCCTCATTGGTCATGTGCGCGTTCCTGTGTGTTGGGGGAGGGGCTCTGTGAGGAAGTCTGAAGGAAGGGGCAGATTATTTTCGGCTGCGTATTTTCAAATTCTAGCGCACTCGAGCTGGTTTCTCCATTCTTACCGACCCCGCCTTTAAGTACAAGTACAGAATTTGGCATCAAAAGTAAAAGTACTCATTCTGTGTAATGGCCAGTTAACGATGATCATTTAAACAGCTCATACTTCTTATAGCCTTATTACTGATGCCTGAGCACGAGTATTAATACATTTTCAAAACACCAGTTTGTAACAAATATAAAATAAACTGGGAAGTTATTGTGAGCAATGAGCATGAGTAATGGTTCTTCCTTACTTTATTATGAGACGTTTTCTACTTCCTATTTTGCATCTTTTCTACACATTTAAAAAAAGGTTTTACTTTTAATACTTGAAGTCTTCTTTGTTATTCTGTTCATGTAATTAAACAACATTTTAAGTTCAGTTCTCTTACATGTAATGGAGTATTTTAAGACCATAGTTTTACTTCATCTGAGTACTTCTTCCACCACTGACAAAAACAACAACATGTATGATAATACATTTTCCATGTCTTCAGGAGGTTTTAAATGTATATTTGATATGACCCTCCTGGTCTAGTTGAACAGAAAAGAGGCGGCTCTAAACTCTGTAGAAAATACCTGCGGCTGTTACACAACAAATAGCCTGAAGTCTCCAGGGTAACAGAGCAGGGTCACTCAGGAAAAGGTGTGTGCGCGTGTGTGTGTGTGTAATGACATGAATTCACTCAAACAGCCCTTGGCGGCCGTAATGACCGAGTGTGTTCAAACACAATCACGCATTACACAACGAGATATTTTCCTGCCGCTCCGACCTGCGGTTACCACGGAGACTCTGGAGAGAAACTGCAGAGATGCTGGAGAGAAACCCCACCTTTGAAGCCCTCCTCGTCCACGATGATGGTGTAATCCTCCGGGGTCTCCGTCAGGCTGAAGAACTTACATCTGTGGAGGAAGAGAGGAGGCTGTGAAAAAGATAGGTCCAGAGGTGGGAAGTAAACATTTTTGTATGTATTTATTGATTTTTTTATTTATCACATTACACAAACACAATTGAACATTCCCCAACATCAGACATATGGCAGATTACAAAATAATGCTAAAAAGTCCACGATACAGTTAACAGAAATCAGTTTAAAGGGCCCATGTCATGCTTTTCCGGTTATCACCCGTCCCCTTGTGTGATATGAAGGTTTTTCTACCCGTCTGTGCTGCCCCCGAACGCCTCGTTGGACATTTCTCTTTTTCCATTGTTTGCTTCCTGGTTCTGTGACGTGTGAACTCCCACATCAACAACAAATGACCGGATTGGCCCAAATGGACCAATCCGTGGAGCCCCTCACTCACCAGGACCCCTTGGCTAACTAACAGGCAGTCCCATTGACTTGCATAGAGCTCCCTGAACGCTGGCAATAGACGAGTTGGGATGGCGGAGAAACGCTCTCCGCAGACCCGTTCTCACAGCGTTACAAACCTTCTTCTTTCTCAATATCAAGCCACACTTATTGATTTTACTTCGGCTGTGAGTGTGTGTGTGCGCTCAGGATGAGTTTCGCTTGTTCTCGCTGTATCGCCGACCCGGAAACCTGTCCGCTCCTCGCAGCAGCAACGAGCCTCGCAACGAGCCTCGCAACGAGCCGACCAATCAGAGCACACTGGGCTCACGGGGGGGGGGGGGGGGGGGGGGGGCAGGAGCTCCAACAAGCCGTTTAGGACAGAGAGTGAGTACACAGACTATACAGAGATGCTGTGAGAAACCAATGTGAGTTTGGAAAATTGAACAATTTAAATCTATTCTAGTCGACCTCAACAAAGGAAACATGATCAGTAGAAATGGCCATGACGTGGAACCTTTAAAGTACAGACCAAGAATATAATTACATTTGTAAATTCAACACAAATACAATAAAAGCACATCCACGAACAGAGCAGAGTACAGCTTACAATTCTCCAAATAGATGAACCATATTCAACATTTCCTCACAGTCGTTTAGTCTTTTCACTTTAACCTTCCATAGCTTCTGCAATGTCCCTTTTTTTTATAAATTCCCCAAATAATGGAGTAAAATTCAGAAGCTTTCTTCTTTTCTCAAGACTGACTCGAAGTTAAATTGTTTGGTGGGAAGTACATTTACTCACTAAAGCAAAAGCCTGTGTCTAATATGTAAACATGTCCCAGGTGAGGCACATCATGCCTGAAAATAAGCATAATAAACCCCCTTTATGTGTATCATTTAAATCAAAAATGTTGCCAGTGTATTTCTTTGCTAACAGATCCCCTAAAGCAGGGGTTCCCAACCTTTATTCTGCCAAGGACCGGCAGATACTTACAAAAAAAATCGCGGACCAGTTGTCAATTTTAACTGATTTTATTATTTACTCACCAGCAGCAGGTAGCAACAGAGGCTACTTGTATGTAACAGCCTGAACACATGCTAGAACAATATGCATCCAAAACATATTAACAAGGTTTAAGAAAGAACCAGTGTCGTTTTTTGGTTTTTCGGAAAACCGGAAAACCGACGTTATTCAGTTTTTAAACCAAAACGGGAAAACAGATAAATCAACGTTTTGGTTTTGTTTGTATGATTTACGGATAATCCAGTGATGGGAAAACGAGGAGAAGGCGCATTATGAAGGAGATGTCTGGTCGCCAGGGTGTGTGTGTGTGTGTGTGTGGGGGTATGTGTGGACTAGCATTACTATACTTGTGGGGACCTACATCTGTTTACATAGTCACGTGTGGGGACTCGCCTCCCTTATGGGGACAAATTGGAGGTCCCCATGAGGGGAATCAAAAATGTTAGGGTGAAGACTTGGTTAGGTTTAGGGTTAGGGTTAGGCATGTGTAGGTTATGGTTAAGGTTAGGGTAAGTCTCCAGGAAATGCATGTAAGTCAATGTAATGTCCCCTGAAGTGATGTATACATGGTATGTGTGTGTGTGTGTGTGTGTGTGTGTGTGTGTGTGTGTGTGTGACACTGGCATTTGTTTTCAGAAGATATTATGATGGTGACGTTCGTTCCGGTGCACGTCCGACAGCATTTAGCACTACATCGAGATTAAGATTAAACTAATTTATTTTGGGAACACTCGCATATAGGCTACCTATGGAGTTAGCCAGATGTGTGTAAAACCTGAACATCATAAAAGCCATTTTCAACGGTTTTCTGGTGAAAGATTAACCAGGCTACTGGATGAAATAATATTACTGGTATAGGTGCGAAAATTAAACACTTTAAAAAAAAAAATATTATGATAAAATATTTTTATATATTTATAATTCTGCAAATATTACGATAAACTCACAGCTATTTCGCGGCCCGGCAGTAACACCTCCGCGGCCCGGTATCGGTCCGCGAAACGGGGGTTGGGAACCCCTGCCCTAAAACATCTGTGTCATTTTATGAAATATCCATTTTGTTAAAAACTTTTTTTCACTTTTGTTTTGATGTTTCTGTCTGGAAAATGTCAAGATTCAAAAACCCAAACTACTCCCAGATCATGAGAGAAAAAGTCAGCTTGTTGTTATCATGTCCAGCAGACTTTCTGAAGCTCGAATGAAAGCAGCGCTCTGGGAAAACACGGCTGTGACAATTACATCTTCACAGAACAGCCTCTGAATACTCACACGTCACATTTAGCTGAAAGGTGTGAAAAAACCAAGCGGATAACAGGAGAGACTCAACAATGCTCTCTGTGGGAAGGGATTAAATGAGCTGTCACATCTAACTGCAGTGCGTTTCTGCAGAGCCAGGACACACACACACACACACACACACACACACACACACACACACACACACACACACACACACACACACACACACACACACACACACACACACACACACACACACACACACACACACACACACACACACACACACACACACACACACACACACACACACACACACACACACACACACACACACACACACACACACACACACACACACACACACACACACACACACACACACACACACACACACACACACACACACACACACACACACACACACACACACACACACACACACACACACACACACACACACACACACACACACACACACACACACACACACACACACACACACACACAGATTGGTTAGCTGGCCTGCTCTGTTGTGATTGGTCAACCTCTTAGAGATGTCCCGCCCCTTAGCCAATCACGTACAATGTGTTGGAGCACTAGCCAATAGAAGCGCAAGTGTTAAAAAGTGATGTCACCATGTTCGGGAACGTTGGGATGTAAAGGCCCTGACACACCAAGCAGTCACCAGAGGACTAGCGGACGCTGAAGTCGGCTGTTGCCTGGCCGTGTTCTCCTGCGTTTTGGCCATGTGTCGCACGGGAACACACCGCACCGACTTCAGTGCGTGAGTGGCAATAACTCTCCTTACCAGCAGGCGGCGGTAGTGTGTATTCGTCATTCAAAAGAGGCAACAACCGGAAGACAGAGAAGAAGAAGAGTATCTTTTCTCCGTGATATCATACAGAGCTGGCCTCTCCTGGATCAAGGTGATGAGCAGGTCTTCGTTTGCATCATTCCAGATCGCCATGATGAGATGAAAATGAATAGCAGTCTGTGTGTGCCTTCTTAAATCGTTTGTTTACGTCCCTCACCTCCGCTTCGCTTCTCATGCACTGATTCGCTAGCTGAACAGCCAATCAGAGTGATTATTTGGTCCGACTGCCAGACCCGATGCATGGCCGATTCAACATGTTGAATCGGCCATGCATCGGGTCTGGCAGTCCAAATAAGGCGTGTCACGGTCGACGGTGCGGGACACACCAACCTGACTACGGCGCCGCGAATGCCCGACAGCCTCTGACGGCCTCTGACTCCCAAAATCGGGTTGGTGTGTCAGGGCCTTTAGCCTTTGCAGACCATTTACATGCACAACAACCGATATAACACACTACAGGAAAGGGAAAACCCAACAAGCAGAATAGGGAATCTTTTTTTAACCCTAATTTCCTTTTGCCTTTCTTTCTGCACTGACACTTTTGCTGTAAAAATGCTCTGGGACAAATGAAGGATTTCTGATGTCTTCTATTAGCTGTCACTGAGGGGTAAATCTCTACAAGCCTGCATTACTCACATTCTGCGAGCATGCAAGAAAACTCACAGGGACTCTTTAAATAAGCCGACGCTGCACAGCATTGCAAAGCTCTCACAGCAGAGAATACACAACACATGTGTTTTTGTAAACAAATAATTAATAGAAAATGTTTTAAATAATCTCGCGCCCATTTTCTATTTTGTGAGTTGTTGATGTGAGTTATTGACAGTGTTTTCATAAGGAGGATATCTCCATTTCCACGGTGTATATATTTAGGAATTGATATTGACACTTCCTGGTAGCGACCCAAATGTCTTCGTGGCATCGAGTGTCAGAAAATGCCAATTGTTGGAAGCAAATCAGATTCTGCAGCTTAACATTTTTACCTTTGAGCTGCGTTCAGTGATGTTCGTGGCCGTTTATGGGGCAGCAAAACAACCTTGAAACAAAACCCCGACACGTAAACACCTACTAACGTTGTCATGGTAAACATGTTGGCGGCCAGTTTGAACATCCAGGGTAACATTGGGGCTGTGGATCTGGTAACTTGATGAAAACAAGTGCAATATTCACTCCCTCCACCGACTCCTGGGGGACAAACCTGGGTCTTCAGCTGCTAAAAGTTTTCACCTGATATGGATTGAAGTCAACTAAAAACCCATCTGATTTTCTATGGTTTTCTTGGGTCCCTTGAAAGGCGCTATACAAATGCAATCTATTATTATTACTTATTTGTATTCTATTCTCAGTGTACTTAGTTTACTCTTTGCTGTTGCAATCCTACTTTTAAGATAAAGATAAAACAAGTTAAGATTTACATTATTGATTCCAATTTGGGAAATGTTTTCGTAACAGCAGCGGTAAAGCAGTAAAACATCTCAAAATTAGAAAACAAAAAATGAATAGTAAAATATAGACAGTGAAAGATATATATGTCCGACGATTATACGCTATGAAAGACACATAACATTAAGTGCGCAAGAAATGTGTGAAGATAAACCGATGAGTGAATTATGGTAATAGTTTGTCATCCTATTTTTTTATCAGATGCAATTAAAACACTTTAAAGTACATTTGATTTGTTTGAAATGATGCTGTATAAATAAAGGTTGATTGAATGATGTTGATAAGCCGGTATCGTTAAGGATTTATTAGAACTTTGTATATAATGTGTACCTCTTTTATACTAAACCTGCTGCCTGCAATGAGCTAGAAGAGGCTTAATGTGTGTGTTTGTAGCAAGCCCCCAGGAAGTGCGCCGGACTCTGAGGGAAATATTCGTTGTGGTCAAACGGCGGTACTACACTTCCGTATCAGTCGCTGGGCCCGGAAGACTTTTTCCCATTGACTAACATTGGGAAAGAGACGTCTGTAAATCGTTGGATAATTATTTTTTAAACTAAATAAACTACCCAGTATGAACATTTGTATAGCCCTTATTAAAAACATTCGGTCCTCAAGTTGTAAAATGTGCTAATAACGTTATTCTGAGTTATTTTCCTCGGCATTATGAACGCGCATCTAACCCACGGGACCGCGCCGCCCGGCAGCGTCTATCGTTATTCCAACCCAGTTTAGATGTAACCACGCCCACTTCCGCATTACGCAAGAACGTAGCTCTACGCGATAGCGTCATAGACTTCTTCTTCGGCAGTTATAGCGGTCGCGGTAAAGCAGGATGAGCAGGATATTGAATAGTTGTTTTTTGTGTTTCCAAAGGATTTGTTGACTGAAACGATCCTGTAATCAAAGCCATATCGAAGAGTCCTGAGATTGTATTACTGGTGTTTTATCATCTATACATAGCCTGTGTGTATTCTCAAATGTCGTTTTCAGGACAAACAAAAGACGTTTTAAATATCTTATCAGCTGGTGTAAGTGCAGAATATTGAATAAATACATGTGTGAGTACATATAAGTGTGTGTTTATATGTTTATAAATGAATACATGTGTGTGTATATATATATATATATATATATATAAAACAGTATCATTAAATAATGCTGTGTGTGTATAAATGAATGAATACATCTGTGTATATTTATGAATAAATACATGTGTGAGTACATATAAGTGTGTGTGTATATGAATAAATGTATATATAAAATAGTATCATTAGATAAATATATATAAAATAGTATCATTAAATAATGCTGTCAGATAAATGAAGTACACAGTAATAGTCAAGGTTATATTCAATATTCTGCACTTACACCAGCTGATAAGATATTTAAAACGTCTTTTGTTTGTCCTGAAAACGACATTTGAGAATACACACAGGCTCTGTATAGATGATAAAACACCAGTAATACAATCTCAGGACTCTTCGATATGGCTTTGATTACAGGATCGTTTACTTTCAGTCAACAAATCCTTTGGAAACACAAAAAACAACTATTCAATATCCTGCTCATCCTGCTTTACCGCGACCGCTATAACTGCCGAAGAAGAAGTCTATGACGCTATCGCGTAGAGCTACGTTCTTGCGTAATGCGGAAGTGGGCGTGGTTACATCTAAACTGGGTTGGAATAACGATAGACGCCGCCCGGCACGGTCTACATGAGTTTTACCTTTACTCATGGATGCACAATAAGAACGGATTATATGATTATATGAATACTTTCGTGACGTTTCGCTTTTATCACTGTAAGTACTGTAAGTACTGAAACAAATACTGCATTTTTATGGCATGGCATTGAATCATACAGACAATGTTCTTCGTTTTTCAGATGAGATTTAAAAAAATGAATCTTCCTTCATCTTCGTGTGTTTTCCCTTTATCTTAATTAATAAACGCTGAAAGTGAATTGGTATGAATGCATGAAAAAAGAGACAACGGGAGATTTGATAGTAAAGACAAGGATGGTCAAATATGCACAAAAGCTGTATGCCCCCGAGAGACAGAACAATTAACTAGTTGCAAAACTGGTGCAGTTAAATTATATACACATTACATCATTAATGGCTGGCTGCCACCCAGACATCTGACTTTAAATAAGTTGCACCACTTGACGCTGCCTGTTTGACAGAATTCATTAAATAAGAGATGAGGAAACTTTAATTTGATTTTCTTACATCACTGTCTCACACTCAGACGTTTCTCACTTACTTTGACTCTAATGGAAATGGGAATGTCAACGTGCTCAGCTTAATGCAGAGTAAAAGTGATTTTACTTTAACTTTCACATTTCAGAGATACATATTGTACTTTTTGCTCACGGACTATAATTTGATAACCTGTTTTGAGATAAAGGTTAATGTTAAAACATGTAAAGTATTATTTAAAGGTTTAATGTCATATCATATACACAACTACGATGTAGTATGTAATGAATCTAAAACTTGGGTCACAGGTTCGTCAACAATGCAATTGCAAGACATAAATACATATATAAAAACAGTGCAAAATCAGGCGTTAAGTAGTCGTATAGCCTGTGGGATAAAACTGTCTCTGAATATTATTTATATTATTATAGAGATTAAATTATTCCCTTAAAAAGAGAAAGCAAGAAAATAAAAAAACATCATTTACACAAAAAAGCTCGAGCCCTTCACTGCATCCATTTCAATGTATTGTCTGGTTTTGATTGGTTTATTTCTGTCTTTGTTTTGTGTGTAGCTGATCTTTGAGTTGATATCTGAAAGCCATGTTGTTTTGGACATGCGAGTTAGGAAAGAAAACAGGTGAGGGCGGGGTCTGTGGTCTTCATTACACGAGCCTAATGCGTCTAATGCACCACCCGGGGGGCACGTAACGTGACCCAAAACAAACGCACCCACGTGTATGCGTCCACAGGTGCACGCTGATTGCTGGAAAGCTAGCGGTGGCATGTGGCTGTGAATTCAACATAAACACAGAGACCTTAACCGACACTGAGGACTATTTTGTGAATAAATGTACAGTCTATGGAATAAACGAGCAGAGGGGCATTTTGTGGAGGACTTCTCTCTCAAAACCCATTCAGAAAGGTGAGTCCAAAAACAAACTAATAACGGATTGAACCAGAGACGTTTTAGATAGTGATGGCAAAATGAAGCTTTGAATGAAGCTTCGAACCACTTGGACAATTGTGTCGGAAATAGGTTCATTTCTTGAAGCTTCAGTTACAGCGACCTCTCCTGGCGAAGTGCAAGGCTGCAGTGGGTTTAACGTATCTTTGCCTTGAAACATATTCGATGCACACACACACTAAGACTGAATATCATGTTCTATTTGCAATTAAAGATTGATAATTGTGTGTATTGGGTTATTGAGAAGAGACTAGAGAGTGCTGGAGAGGGCCTTTTATCAGTTATTAAAGTATTAAAGTTGAAAAGCAATGATCAAAGTTTAACTATTCCGGGCTTTGAACCAGCTGCGCGGAGGACATCGCCGCACCCTGGCCGCTGGCTCTATCCACTGGGCTATCTATTCCTTAGACAATTGAAGTGTTTTTAATTTTATATTACTCATTTTCTTTTTGTTCACAGCTTCTCCACATTTCGAAGTGTTTCCCGAGCCATAACGACCTATCTTTCTTCCTGGCTTGCTCGATAATGATCCAATTAAAATGCAATGCCAACAACAACTCAACAGCAACAACAACCCACACATTGCGCATTGTTTAGAGCGGTTATAAGGTGTTGAAGCGCTCAAATTTGAAACTGTTTCAACCTGTCACCTGTCAGAGTCGAGACGAGGCGGTGCATTGAATCGCGTGAATGGACCGCGAACCAGTCAAGTGATTCATTCAGGAAATGAAGCAGTTGCTGGTTCGGACGTCACATGTCACGTGACTTGAAGCAGTTGCTGCTTCGGACGTCACAATGTCACGTGATTTGAAGCACGCTTCGAAGCACTGCTTTTAATGGAATAGGAAGTCCAGGGTTGAAGCTCCGTTCGAAGCTTCAGTGTCAAACTGCCATCACTAGTTTTAGAAAAGACATGCAGCACTGAGATCTGTATCTGGTTCACACGTGATTCGTCACGACTCATCTCTTTATAGGAGCGACAGGTGTAGTAACTCTAATGGGAGGAGTGAACGAGATCTCAGATTATTACATCACAAAGAATAGAGATATGAACAGACTTTTCATAAACCACATTTCATGGCATTTTTCAGACGGACAATTCAGGGGGGAAAGTACCAATTTGTCTGATTTGTCTAGCTCTCGCGAGATCTGGCAACACAGCGGGATTTCAGACAACTAACGTTAATGTAAACAAACATATTTAATAATAAAATAACTAATTACAATCATCCTAAATAGTATAAAGGTTAAACACTTCTAAACTTACTTTTCATCTATCTGTTTTACTGTGTGTTTTTTTACGTGTAGATACTGTTGTTTATTTCACTTGCTCTCTGGGTATTTTTACCACAGTCCGTTTTACGTGAAAGCAATTTGTAACTATGTTTTGAGAAGTGCTATATTAATAATGTTTATTATAATAATTATTATGACACTTCCTGTCTCCTAAACGGGCATGTGCTAAGGTATTTCTATTTGATTTAGGTAACATTAGACGTGACACCGCCTGCTTTTAGCTTAACACATAATAGTTAGGTAAGGATTTGTTGATGTTAGCTTAAAAGTTTGGCGCAAGATCCCGAAATGCAAGATCTCGTGTTGTTGAGTTTGACAAATCTGATGTACTGTAACTCTTGATAGGATTGCATCAATGTTGTTGTACTTTAAACAAGGTGCTGCTTGTGTGTGTGGCTGCAGCAGCTGTGGAGTTGAAGTCGTTTCTACATGTTTGTTTTGTCTGCTACGGTTCTGCTGTTGATTCTACCAGAAGTGGTTATTTGTGTTATTTGTTGTTGCACCCTGTCCAGTTGTTTGGTTTAAATGTCTCTTTTCTTGGTGTATAATTGATATCAGTTGTTGCAGAGCGCTGTCTTTAAAGAATACTGTTGATTTGGACCAATGAGGTCTCTGTGATGTGTTATTGCACCTTTTTGTGGCCTAAATATGTTAATTTAAGAGTTTTAAAATCATTGTTTTTCAGTACCTCCTTTCCTTTTTTAAATGTAACGCAGCGACTTCACCTCAGTGCTTGTTTTAAACACTTCCATATCAATATTGGGATCAGCTTTGAAAACCCAGGATGAGTTATAATGTAATAAATGTCATGCATTTTTTGTGTTATAAAGTTATGTCTCCCTATGATCCCACTATTTCTAAAAGTGATGTTTTATGTAGAGGCAGTCCACCCTCCCTGACATAACGACTCGAGCGACATCATCAAATATGAACACGCTTTCAAGAACTACAGTTAATCTCCAGGAAGAGAAAGCAGCAGAGGTGTTGTCTTTTAATAAGAGAGGTGATTGTTAAGGATATCTATGCCATATTAGGATATGACGATACTCAAATGATCACGGTTTCTAGTCACATATCACTATAATGATATCAAATCGGTACATCGTCCAGCCCTAGTTCACACAACGAGACATGTATATGATTGCTTTGAAATGGTTGAAACACCAACGATAGACAATTTAGCCTTATACACTTAGGTTTGGGTGTAATTACTGTAAACAGTTGACTTTGACCAACGTGAGGCATCCATGTTTGTGGGTTTCTGGGCACTTTCCTTTTTATTAAAGGTGGGGTAGGTACGTTTGAGAAACCGGCTCGAGATACACTTGTTGTTATATTCCATGGAATGCTCTTAACATCCCGATAGCAATGAATATCTGAAGTGCTTTGACAAAAAATCCATTAAAAAAAATGTCCTCTGTGGAAGCCGTGGCGCTGTAGAAAGCTCGACCAATCATCTGAGCCGGCTAAAGTAGCTGGATGGCCTCCCTGCCTGTCAGCCTTCCATCGGGGCACACACTGACCTCGTGCCCTCATTGGTCATGTGCGCGTGCGTGTGTGTTGGAGGAGGGGATCTGTGAGGAAGTGGCAGATTTGTCCCGGCTGCGTCTATCGTTATTCCAACCCAGTTTAGATGTAACCACGCCCACTTGCGCATTACGCAAGAACGTAGCTCTACGCGATAGCGTCATAGACTTCTTCTTCGGCAGTTATAGCGGTCGCGGTAAAGCAGGATGAGCAGGATATTGAATAGTTGTTTTTTGTCTTTCCAAAGGATTTGTTGACTGAAAGTAAACGATCCTGTAATCAAAGCCATATCGAAGAGTCCTGAGATTGTATTACTGGTGTTTTATCATCTATACATAGCCTGTGTGTATTCTCAAATGTCGTTTTCAGGACAAACAAAAGACGTTTTAAATATCTTATCAGCTGGTGTAAGTGCAGAATATTGAATAAATACATGTGTGAGTACATATAAGTGTGTGTTTATATGTTTATAAATGAATACATGTGTGTGTATATATATATATATATATATATATATATATAAAACAGTATCATTAAATAATGCTGTGTGTGTATAAATGAATGAATACATCTGTGTATATTTATGAATAAATACATGTGTGAGTACATATAAGTGTGTGTGTATATGAATAAATGTATATATAAAATACTATCATTAAATAAATATATATATAAAATAGTATCATTAAATAATGCTGTCAGATAAATGAAGTACACAGTAATAGTCAAGGTTATATCATCCTGCTTTACCGCGACCGCTATAACTGCCGAAGAAGAAGTCTATGACGCTATCGTGTAGAGCTACGTTCTTGCGTAATGCGGAAGTGGGCGTGGTTAAATCTAAACTGGGTTGGAATAACGATAGACGCAGCCCGACTGTGTATTTTCAAATTCTAGCGCACTCGAGCTGCTTTCTCCACAATTACCTACCCCACCTTTAAGTGGCAATATGAAGAGCTTTCTGAGAAGTGTCCCAGTCTTAAATGTGACTTTCTTGTTGAGTTGAATGCTATGGATGCCTGGAATTGTTATTTACAGCAACTCAGATATCACATGAATGCAGCCCAGCTAAACTATTTCCCGAGGAGGCCTTGCAACATGCTACGAGTCGAGTCATGTTTGCAAGAGAAAAAGTTAATTTTATAGAAAGATTCTGCTTATGTTTGCATTGAACAGCGGGTAGTGAGCATGCTAACGGGTGCTAAAGTGACCACATGGAGCTCTGCCGCTTCTCGAACTGGATTATGCAATAGCCGTGGCAGCTGTGGCTCTTTTTCCACCAGCAACACAAATCAGTTCACACATGAGCTTGGAAATAACAGAATGAGTGTTATTAAGTTACAGTTCCACTGAGCAACGAAACGCTACAAGCTCCTCTCTCCGACGAGAATACAAAGCTGACTTGGATTGCAGGGT
Organism: Chaenocephalus aceratus; assembly: GCA_023974075.1. Lineage (NCBI taxonomy): Eukaryota > Metazoa > Chordata > Actinopteri > Perciformes > Channichthyidae > Chaenocephalus > Chaenocephalus aceratus. The sequence continues at coordinate 26,003 of JAMFTG010000081.1, forward strand.
GCACACGTTGAAAAGACGATTTGTGTGTAATGTCTATACTCAAAGTGTCTTTTATTATCAAATATAAGAAGCATGTCCACCCAAGAGTGGCTGCAATTGATAAGATAATGTTATTTAGTGTGAAACTGAAACATGTCATTGATGAAATGGTAAGTTAAATGGACATAAAATTAGTAAAGTATTTGTTTTAATCTTTTTTCTCTCAACAAATGCCAACCATTCTCCGGTGCTGCCCTCTCCAAAATGAGTATTTTCTGTTTTTATTTTTTTTACCTGAATATTTTGGGGTGTTGGACTTTCAATGGGACAAAACAAGACATTTAAAAGGGTTGAGCTTAGTTAATTGCGATCATGATTTTATTTAACAGATCACTTAATGCTGGGTAATTGTAGCCTTTAGCAACATTAGCTGGGTGATTTCAATGATGTAATGAGTAATCTGTAGGGACGGTTTTATCAGTAACTTCTCCACACAGGGAGTTTTGATTATCAGCTGACTGACTTTCCCTGTTGTATAACCTTAGTGACGGCACATGTGCTTCGGCTAATATAAAAAGATTAGGGTGGGAATAAAAACCGCACAACAGAGCAATGCCAAGCCTGTTGTTGTCATGTTATTGCTAAAGGAGCCATTTAATTAAAGTTCCCTCAGGCTGAATGACTCAGGACAGGAAATAGCCTGCTGTAAATGCCCTCAGCTGCTGCTTTTCAAACTCTGGTTGAAAACATCGCCTAATTCACACACACACACACACACACACACACACACACACACACACACACACACACACACACACACACACACACACACACACACACACACACACACACACACACACACACACACACACACACACACACACACACACACACACACACACACACACACACACACACACACACACACACACACACACACACACACACACACACACACACACACACACACACACACACACACACACACACACACACACACACACACACACACACACACACGAACCAGCTACAGATGGCACAAAGCTACAAAATGACACTACAGAAACGAGGATAGGCCTGGAAACTGATGCCACAAACACTCTTAATTTTTTTTTTTTTGGAGCATTGACACAACTATAGGAGGCAGGCAGACTGTGCATGAAGCATTAGTTTTATATAATGTTACCAACAGCAGTATCCTTGCAGTAAACAATACAAAAAACACATACAATGACAGTGGTTATTTCCATATATGTTGTGAAGTTACCTACCTTGTTTTGGAGGCCAGGAAAGCGAGTTTTATTAATCCATGAGTGCAGATCTGGATCCCCTCTTTCTCTATACTCGCCACTTTCAAGCTGTGCTCTAAAATATGAAGCTCCATCTTTTACGTCTTCTCATTTGAGGAGCGACTAAAATGTACAAATAACAAAAACACTTTCAAATGAGATGCATAAATAAATAAATACACACACGCATACACACACACGGCAGGGGAAAAGGTGTATTAAATAGAGAAAGAAAAGCGAGGCAGGGTGGTTTAAAGAAAGCAAAGAGGTAAAAACGGACCTGCTGTCAACCCCTGCAACGGAACCACGCGCACTTCTGGTAGAAGATTTTCAAAATTAAAGCCGACACACAGACGCAGTGAAAGGAACATTTTGTTTTTTTCTACCTAATAAATAGACACCATTATATCTTCTGTGTGATTAATATGTCTTAATTGTTGGTTTTATATTTGGTACTGACTAAAAAATAAGTTTGCTACATCTGAATTCATGAGATGTATACGTAGGTGGATTTTGTTATCATTAGAGAGGCTAGCAGTTTCCATCTGCTGCCATTGTTTATGCTAAGCTAACTGCTGGCTATAGCCTCATATTTACCGTACACATATGAGAATGGCATTGATCTTATTGTCTAACTATTGCTTGTTAGAATATATAAGCAGATTTACCAATTATTTCCATCAAGGACAATTAAGTCTTCTATAAATATGTATTTTAAACACAAATACCAAGTTCCAGACAATGGGAATATGTTGCTTTGCTATTGTATCTATTTTCTTTTTCTTTTAATTGTTTTATGTTATAAAACCTAATTGATTAGTTAAAAAAAAAATATGAAAGAAGTATCTGTTTTTAAGAGTTTTCAACCAACCTAGCTGTGTGTGTGTGTGTGTGTGTGTGTGTGTGTGTGTGTGTGTGTGTGTTTTTGTGGAATCACCCAAGAAAATGTAGTTATTTGGTATTAAAATATATAACAATAGAAGTGACTTAAATACTATAATTGTTTTGTAATTTAATTATTCATTTTAACCTTGCATACAATTGTAAAAACAAGAATTATCGACATGTATATTGAACAAAAACCCACCCTATTATTCATAACATGCTGAAAAAAGTCTAGTTAACCTCATTAACGTTTTTATATTGTTTTTATCCCGGTGCTTTTATTGTATGAAATAAAGGTGAAAGCGGAAGTGAGTTGCTCAGCGACTTCCTGCAGCTTGTCGGTTCAGATCTGGTCCCCATGTTTGCTCTCCGACTGGAATAGTTAGCAGCTGGTCGGACTGAAACAAACAACTTGCCATTCAAACGAAAGGGGCGGGTCTGCAGTGGAGAAGGGCATTCTGGGAAGTGTAGTTTTGTACCGTATTTGTCTGTTCAGGTACGTATACCAAGGTGGAAAGAGAAAGAATAACGAGACTTATAACATGTTATAACATGTTTAAGCAGCCTCAAAGAGAGGCTGACTAAAATGATAAATAACAGAATGAAATAAATAAAAAAGTACATTGTATCAGTGTATATATTTTAAACGATGAACATGTTTGGACTAGATCTGACAAATACAGTATTATAGGTCATAGACATTAGACAATGATCCAACAGTAGTATTGCACATATATGTATTATTAGAACAATTATGTGAATGCCCCAGTTGGATGCAAATGGAACACATATTTACTTTAATTACATTATCATTGCACCTTTCTTGATGCAACGCAGGGTTGTGTTTACATTTAGAAGTGTAAGGAGAATGGCTCTGAAGGTTGCGTATGAGCTTATTTATCTAGCAATAATTTTCTCATGGTATTATAATATAAACAGCTCTGCCTCCATTTTATTTAAAGTAACTTGGCACAAATGTAATTGTTTTTCGCCAGGTTGCTTATCCATACTAATGGTGAGTCTGCAAATACATTTGGGAGAGCAGCTACTGTAGTTGTCACAGTATAAACAATAGAGATACATCTAATAACTATAACTCCAATGTTAACTGCAGCTTTCTGTCAACTCTAACTTGGACTCTATTCTATTGAAGCTTGCAGGTGCATTTTAATCTCTTTAGCATCTCATGTTGCCATGGCAGTTGTATTGTAGAAAGTTAGAAAGCTTTGACCTTTTATTTACTGCTTCTACTCCGTATTATTTCTAAGTGCTTTGACGTAGGTGAGTGGAGTGTTTCCTGGAAATCCATACAAACGTTTCCCCTCTGGAGAGGACATTTGTATTTACTTCATCCTCTCATAGACTCAGGGTGCCTTTTATAGAAATACTGTAGGGGCTAAAGCATGTTTTCTTTGCCCCCTTGAGGTTAAACTCACAATAATTGGCATCCTGTTGCGTCTCCGGTGTTTGAGTGAATGAAAGGTTGCGTCCCGCTGTGAGGCCGCACTGGAAACACGTATTCACGGCTTGTAGCAGCACGGAGGGCTTGTGGAAAAATGGCCTCTGACACGTCCTCGTCTCATGCACCAGGATGTGTGCTGCTTTCCCACAATTACTGAGGTCCCCCGTGTGTTTGTGCTCAACAACAGCTTTGTATCATGCTGATTGATTTATTAGCCAGTTGTTGTCTAGCTTTGACTCTTCCTTTGTCCACTTGTTGATAGACTCAACATGCAAATATCCAGTCTGCTCTCTTAAAAAAGACTTATGCGCTCATATTCAGGTGTATATCAGTATGTAGTGTCTCTACTTTAAAGAGTCCTCTCCTGCTGATGTTCAGGTGTATATCAGTATGTAGTGTCTCTACTTTAAAGAGTCCTCTCCTGCTGATGTTCAGCTGTATATCAGTATGTAGTGTCTCTACTTTAAAGAGTCCTCTCCTGCTGATGTTCAGGTGTATATCAGTATGTAGTGTCTCTACTTTAAAGAGTCCTCTCCTGCTGATGTTCAGCTGTATATCAGTATGTAGTGTCTCTACTTTAAAGAGTCCTCTCCTGCTGATGTTCAGCTGTATATCAGTATGTAGTGTCTCTACTTTAAAGAGTCCTCTCCTGCTGATGTTCAGCTGTATATCAGTATGTAGTGTCTCTACTTTAAAGAGTCCTCTCCTGCTGATGTTCAGGTATATATCAGTATGTAGTGTCTCTACTTTAAAGAGTCCTCTCCTGCTGATGATCAGGTGTATATCAGTATGTAGTGTCTCTACTTTAAAGAGTGCTCTCCTGCTGATGTCCAGGTGTATATCAGTATGTAGTGTCTCTACTTTAAAGAGTGCTCTCCTGCTGATGTCCAGGTGTATATCAGTATGTAGTGTCTCTACTTTAAAGAGTCCTCTCCTGCTGATGTTCAGCTGTATATCAGTATGTAGTGTCTCTACTTTAAAGAGTCCTCTCCTGCTGATGTTCAGCTGTATATCAGTATGTAGTGTCTCTACTTTAAAGAGTCCTCTCCTGCTGATGTTCAGGTGTATATCAGTATGTAGTGTCTCTACTTTAAAGAGTCCTCTCCTGCTGATGTTCAGATGTATATCAGTATGTAGTGTCTCTACTTTAAAGAGTCCTCTCCTGCTGATGTACAGGTGTATATCAGTATGTAGTGTCTCTACTTTAAAGAGTCCTCTCCTGCTGATGTACAGGTGTATATCAGTATGTAGTGTCTCTACTTTAAAGAGTCCTCTCCTGCTGATGTTCAGGTGTATATCAGTATGTAGTGTCTCTACTTTAAAGAGTCCTCTCCTGCTGATGTTCAGGTGTATATCAGTATGTAGTGTCTCTACTTTAAAGAGTCCTCTCCTGCTGATGTTCAGGTGTATATCAGTATGTAGTGTCTCTACTTTAAAGAGTCCTCTCCTGCTGATGTTCAGGTGTATATCAGTATGTAGTGTCTCTACTTTAAAGAGTCCTCTCCTGCTGATGCTCAGGTGTATATCAGTATGTAGTGTCTCTACTTTAAAGAGTCCTCTCCTGCTGATGTTCAGGTGTATATCAGTATGTAGTGTCTCTACTTTAAAGAGTCCTCTCCTGCTGATGTTCAGGTGTATATCAGTATGTAGTGTCTCTACTTTAAAGAGTCCTCTCCTGCTGATGTTCAGGTGTATATCAGTATGTAGTGTCTCTACATGTCTCCATGCTTTAATGTTCAAAAATCTCTTTATTGTTCTCATACTGTCTGTGCTGCAGCACCTCTTTTCACCCTCTGTCTGAAACCAGAGCCCAGTCTGCTCTGATTGGTTAGCTGGCCGGCTCTGTTGTGATTGGTCAACCGCTTAGAGATGACAGACAGATAGATATTGTGCTTCTGCGATAAAACTACAAATGATATTCATTTAGCAGCCAACCTCTCCTCCTCGATCCTCACCTCCAGGCTTCACTTCTGCTTTTAATTTGAAAGACGAGTGTGTTCTTGTTTAATAAGTCACAGCAGCACTGTGGAGTTGATCATCTCCAGCCGCTAGTATTTCCAGACAACACTCTAATTGCAGGAACAATTGGTTGTAACAGCCCACAACAAAGTATTAATTAAGCCCACAGACACAGCTCTGATTCCACAACGGAGAGACATTTGAACTGGAAAATGTTTTCCCCCCCGAGACAGGCAACTATTGTTCTGCTAATCTTCAGGTGGGAAAGCAAAGGTCCCTGGACCAATAAGGGGCAGCTACTGATGGTTCACTGAGGCATTTGACATCTGGAAAGGGATATAATTACAATGTTTTGTTGTGGTGGTAGTTTACAAAACATTAAAGCACATGAGATGAAACATTAATTGGTGGTTTATGTTGTGGTACTGCTTGTTGTTGCGTCAGCTGTTCAAAAGGGAATCTCAGGGACCGTAAAGCCTCCATCTTTAACGGAGTATAGGCTTTTACCTTTAATACAGGGGTGTCGAACTCAATTTCATCGCAGGCCACATCAGCATTATGGCTGCACTCAAAAGGCCGGTTGTAACTTTTAAGACTATATAAATATATATATATATAAAATAATGTATTATATTACACTATTGCCTCTGAATTGGATTATTATCGGGTAGGATAATTAATAACTTAATCATAATAAAAAAATGTAATCGTTTATTTGGCAGGGACCATGCACAGTAATGAACACTTAAAACATTAAAATGTGTCGAGCGTAACGGTGCCAGATTTAGCTTTGGGATCATTTCCATCCACAGTCCCTCCCATAAAACATTTAAGAAAATTACATTTTACAAACATATCAAAAACAAATACATGATATGCAAAGAGAGCAAGAGCAGCATACACGAGTATTTATGGTAATACAATATCGCAGCTACGACAAAGTGCACGAGGAGATGCCCCTGTGTTAAAGCGCATTTAGCGGTGATTACACGTCTGTTTGTTTCTCAAGCATCCTTTGAGTTGACCTTTGAAGCTATCGAGAGTGGGGCGATCCCTGTCTCAGCTGGGAGGCTGTTCCTCAACGAGCTGCCTTTAACGGAGAGGACGTTTTGTCTGCTGCGGTGGACCTCACAGTCTCCTCTGGCTTCTGACCGAGTGCAGCGTCCAGTGTGTTTTCTGTGGATGAATTCCCCTAAGGGAGGGGGGGGGCAGTCCATGTAAACATTTATAAATAAAGCACATACTTTTAAAAGACTTAAAATTGTCAAAACATAAGTTTACTATCATAAAATGTCAACCGCAAATGGAGTACTTCTTGTAAAATTGGAAGATTACTTCTTTAAAGGAACATAAATAAAGGATCTGGTTTCTCCTTCCAACGTTTGGACGGTTGCATCAACCCTTATTATAGAACAATAAACATTTAGATAAATATAAAGAGGATAGCATGGCTACTGTGTGCCAAAACTAAAGGGATGCCTCAATCAATATATACATAGAAACACCAAATCTACTTTAGGAGTACTACTACTCTGCAAGATTGGAAATAACCCTCTGTAGGAATATAACATTACACATTACATTAATATCATACAACTGACTCATAAGTTCCCATTAGAAATATTACAGTGATACACCAGCAGATTAAAGAGCTCCGTAGGGCCCTGTTAATCACGTTTCTTTCCATCGTGACCCAACCCAAGAGGGTCTCTTTAGATTCGAAATCTTTGGCATGAACACACGTTTTTGAAAAGGATGCATTACTCAAGAATGATGCTTTTCAACAGCTTACATATAACACATACTTATTAGTAGGGATCGACCGATATGGCTTTTTCAAGGCCGATACCGATACCGATTATTAGTAATCAAGGAGACCGATAACCGATATTTGGAACCGATATACATTTGCAGTAAAAAAAAAATCTTGGTGTCAAAATGTAGAATAACACAAACTCCAACACAACAAATGCATTTAAGCATATATTATGTTTAATGAACTTTTAAACATCTCTCTGTGCCCTTTTCTTTAGTGCAGCCATCTGCTATGAGTTAGAGAGAGACAAGAAGTGGGGCTGCAGGCTGACGTGCTTAACTAACAATAATGCTTAATTTATTATATCTGTCTATCTAGCATAACATCCCAATAAGCTGCTAGCAACTGAAAAACACTAGTGCTAGCTAATGTTTTGCAAACTATTAAAAGTGAGGCTATTACAGTAGACCTAACGTTAGACTAGTAGCCTCACTTCTAATATTTTGCTAAACATTTGCTAGAAACATGTTGGCTAGCTGATGAGCTTCACATATCAACCATATCAACCTGAACTGCGAGGCTCCACTCGCAGCCCCCCCCCCCCCCCACCACAGTTATTCCGCTGCGAGACGCTGCACGCATCCCCAACTCTGACTGACTTCCCGCGTCCCTGTGTAACTGGGAAACTGATAGAATTGGATCATAAGATCGTGGTGTTTTTGCAACCTCAGCATAGGGGATAGGGATGTTTATTGAACTTCGGTTTAACACATGTATGGCTCTGCCGCTCAGCGCTGCTGCTTGCTTCAGTCTGTGTCTCTGGCTGGCTCCCGCCCGGAAAATCTTCAGTAACGGAGCGTCCACACTACAGCTCCAAAAATAGCTTGGAGCTGGGCGTGTCTGGAGCTTGGGGATTTTATTCAAGCAACACGACCAACAACCAATCACATGAATCTCCCGCCCCCGACATACAAAGCAAAAACCCCCGGGGATTTTATGCGAGCAATATATATATAAACTCCCCAAACAGGCGAAAACCTACCAGTTTCCCCCACTGTCTCTGCCACCTCCCTCCATGCCTGGTTCCTCCGGTTTGTATCCCGGGAGGTGAAGAGGGTCTGGTCATACAAAACCGGGTGATTCGCTACGGAAATAGTTAGTTTCTCCTCCGACTTTTTTTGAAATATAGAAATGAACGGCGGGATATCTCTCCCAGCTTAGACGCGGTTTGATTGGCTGGCGCTTCAGCTGTCAGATTTTGGGAAACGCGATTTGATTGGCTGGCGCTGGCTACTCCGGCGCCCAGGCGACCAGAAGTTGAACAATGTTCAACTTCTAGTCGCCTGGGTCGCCTGAGACGCCTCGCTCGGCTACCCACAATTCAGTTCGGCGAAAAAGCGCGGCTACGTGACGTCACCCCATTGAAAGTGAATGGGCAGCTTGGAGCTGCTTGGAGCTTTCGACGCTCTCGACGCTGTAGTGTAGACGGGCCGTAATAGCCTATCAGATAGCGTTGTGGGCGGGACATTGCTCGTCTACACAGAGTGGTGACTGCAGCCAGAGAAACGGCCGCATCAGAGCCAACGTTTTATCGGCAATTTGATAAAAAAAAGGCCGATACCGATAATCGGTCAAATGCGGAATATCGGCCCCGATAATCGGCCAAGCCGATAATCGGTCGACCCCTACTTATTAGTGCTTTCTGTGTGAAAATCTATGTTATAGAGACACCTGTTAAATGACCCCCTTATATGTTGGCATTTATATATTAGCAGAACATTGGAATAATTTAAGAGGTAAGAAACACAGAGTGGGGTCAGTGCACCTGCATCCCCTGAGTACACCCCTCCTTCACCTGTCCCGGCAGGTCTCCAGCACACCAGGCCAGACTCACATGGTAGTTAACTTAGTAATTAACTACCAACTCCGTCTGAAAGCAGAAGTCCAGGGCAAATAATTGCAAGTCTCTTCAGTGTGTATGTCACAAAACGAGATGCATTGTGGGACATGTAGTTTATGGGCAACCTGCTTCTGTAAAGTGGCACGTAACCGTATAATAAACGTATTATATTCTTTGCAAGCTCTTGTGGGGCCACATAAAATGAAGTCGCAGGCCGGATTTGGCCCCCGGGCCTTGAGTTTGACACCCCTGCTTTAATATTATCTCATGTGATGCAAGTAAAGTGTTAATTTAGCAACCTGCCTTTGTCTACTTCTAATAAGAACATGGAGTTTCATTCTATTAATACAGCTGCTGTCCTTTGCTTGACCTTACTCACAGTTAATAAACCTGCTCTGTTATATTAGATTAGATTAATTTAGATTCAACTTCATTGTCATTGCACATAATACAACAAAATGCAGCTTGCATCCAACCAGAAAGTGCATGAGGTTACAGAGTATCTTCCTATTGATTACAGTATCGCAGTAGATCAAATGTGAGGCAAGGTACATGCATGTGAAATGAACACTTACGAATAAGGTGCAGGGTTTCGGCCTGTAAATGTTAATAACTTGTCAACATGTGCTGAGCAGGCCCGCCTTAACCTGCCATCAGGCCCTGGGGCTGATAGGTTTTGTAGGCCCCCTATTTAAACAACAAATCAAAGTCATGTACAGTATAGCCTTCGCAGGCTCTGTGATCGCACTTCTCCACTCTGCTCTACGCGCCTGGTCCTCTCCTCCAGATGAGTGACGTATCGGGCCTCCCTCGTGTATTTGTCCGGTTGCCGTTGACTCCCCTCTACGTAGCAAGTCCTCGTCGTCCTCTCCATCTCCTCCAACAGATAATGTTCCTCCTGTCTGTTTTTCCTCTCCCGCTACTCCATCGCTATCAGAACCAGACGGCCTACTTGGCTCCGAGGCCCCGCGGCCGCTCGGTACAGAACTCATCTGTCCTTCCTCCTCATCCGGCCTACAGGTTTAAAATAACCTGTAAGCTTCGGCATGCTTTGTAATAGCTGCTTGTCTCGAAACTCCTTTTCCCTCAACAATTTCTTTTCCCGAGCGCCACTCTCACACTTTTTCTTCTCAAACTTTTTCTCCTAAACAACCTTCATCTGTCACTCAATCACTCGCAATTTGAATAAGTCACATGTGAAACCTATTCTCATTCTGATTGGCTGTTAAGTGGTGCCCACTGACTGTTTCGGAGTCATCTCTGGAATCCATCGATCTGATTGATTAGCGGAGCAAATGATCAAAATACTACGGAGGGAAGATATTTTTGTTTGGATTACTGGTCTGGGGGAAGCTCACGAGTGTGTGTGTGTGTGTGTGTGTGTATGTGTGTATACGTGTGTGTGTTTGTGTATTTGTGCGTGTGTGTGTATTGTGTTTGTTTCCCGGGGAAAACCCTCAGGAGAAACACCGGCTGTTGTTATGCCTGCGGTGACGTCAAGTTACTCCGTTCTCCGCTTGTAATTATGCCGAAGCTTCAAAGTTGTATTTATCATCTGAATTTGTCGAAACAAGTTTAATATTCTGAAAGCCAAGACTTTTTTTATTTGAAACCAGATGAAAACAAACTGTAACGGACCCTGCCGTGTTATCTATGATTACTATACGCCTTCCATTCATAATGTCAGCGGAGGGAGGGGAACAGCAGAGTGGCGAGGGAGAGCTGCCTTCTTCCCTTTACACGCTTCAACATATATTTATCGTGTGATTTTGGAAATAGAAGTTTCATATTCTGAAAGCCAAGACTTTGTTTATTTAAAATTACATCCGAAATACATTTTTATTTTATTTTTGGCCCCGATCTCCGTAGGCCCCAGGGCTTCAGCCCAGGTCAGCCCGTGCATTAAGTGTGTGCAACAACTTGTAGAGCTGTTGCAACATTAACTAAGAAGGGCTTAGCTAACAGAATCTAAATGTAAAAATAGAAAACATAACAAAAACAGGAAGTGGCATTCATTTCCTTTGAACTAATAACACACATGGTGCAAATGTATTTGTTTGTGACGCAAGGCAAGTTTATTTATATAGCACTTTTCAACACAAGGCAATTCAAAGTGCTTTACAAGATGAAAGACATTAAGAGCATTAAACACATTAGAAACATTAAAAGCAAAGATAATAACATATATATTGAGCAAATAATAAACTCCGTTTCATTTACATGTGGGAAATATCAGCCTCACACCTTTCACTCTTCACCTTTCACATTAGAGTCTGATCGGACAGGAAGCTAACCCTACAAATAAAACCAATCACCAGAGGTGTGTGTGTGGTGTGTGTGTGTGTGTGTGTGTGTGTGTGTGTGTGGCCTAGCATTACTATACTTGTTAGGATAAGTCTCCAGGAAATGCATGTAAGTCAATGTTATGTCCCCTGAAGTGATGTATACATGGTATGTGTGTGTGTGTGCGTGTTTTCAACCAGACTGTGAAATCTATTCCCTGTGAGGAATAGATTCTCCACAGGAGGAGGATGGACTGGAGCGCAGACCGTTTAAAACTCTGGCAGCAGCATGAAGATTGCTTCACTGAAAAGTCTTCAAAGCAAATCGCAGGAGCTCAGCGTGACATGTGACCGTGTGGGAAAGTGTCCGTGGCGAGAGAGGGTTCTGAAGAATGGATTTTGAGTTGGGATTATTCTGTGATGGATGCTAATCCCATGGTCCACAGGAAGGTTTAACATGTGTTGAAGGTAACACTGATTCTAACTGAAGTCTTTCCAGGTGCAGGTTGTGCAGAATGGAAACGGCCCGTGTTTCCAAAAGCCCAATATTCTGGAAAGTGGCCCATTTGTTGGAGAGCCAATTATCCTGGGAAAAAGAATTGATTTGAAAGATAATTAATCTGAGAAAAAACACTATATATATAGAACATAGCTTTTTATGATATGCATGTTACTGTAATAGTTTTATCTTATTTAGATATATGTATCTTTTATATCTTGCTGATGAGTTTCTTTAGATAACCCGGTAGTAGGTTTCTGTCTCACTTACACATATCTATTTTCCTTTGCCTCCATCCAACCTTATTTTACGAATGCACAAGTAAAAACAAAGTTGTTATTATACAGATTTACGCAAACGGACTTTCCAGATTTATTTGGGCTACTGGCAAACATCTCCGTTCGTCCTCTGCTTCCTAGTGTTTCTTAGATTTGTTGAAAGGAAGGAAAAAAAGAGAATATATACATATATTATTGTTGTATGTTTTTGTTTCTGACATGTTCAATAAACTGACTAATGAAAAAAAAATGAAAAAAAAGAAAACCTAAGAAAACCGTATTTGCAATCAGGAAAGTCAGAACACATCATTCAGCATAATAACTATCCGTGTTTGTTGCAGAGTATTTTTGGGACAACGGCCGTTTGTTTTCAGGACAACAGGCCGAGGGAGAAATGTGCTTTCAGTCCGACGGGCATTTATGAGACTATGGGCTATTGTAACAATTAGAATCAGAATTAGGTTTGTTGCCAAGAAGGTTGTCACATAGAAACAAGTATAAGATGTGCGTTGGTGCATACAAAAAAAAAGGAATAAATAAAAAGAAAATATTTAAAATTAAATGGAAAGATTGTGATAAAAATATGAAACATTTACATTTAAAAATGTAAAATAAATTATTAGTATTCAAAGAAAATAATATGACGAATGTACGGTACATGTGAATGAAATGGCACCTACAGATAAAATAATAATACATGGGTTTTGTATAGTATAGCGCTTTTTCCTATTGCTCAAAGACACTTATATATATATATATATACATTACATGTTACTTGTTAGACGCTTTTATCCAAAGCGGACTAACATCAACACTGTGGGCAATCCCCACCGGAGCAATTTGGGGTGAAGTGTCTCAGGGACACAACGACATGCTGACTGCAGTGGGGTTTTGACCCGGGACCCCCTGATCCGAACACCAACACATCATTTAGTATAGATGTATCTGTCTTCAGGTACTGACAGTGTTGTTACTGTCCTTGTTAAACTGAATATGCAGAGCCAGTGTACTCTGAAGTAAACTTTGTATGCCTTTTCTTGATTCTGCATGCAACATTTCTGCCAAAACTCTTCCTCCCATTCTCTCCTGACGACCTCGGGCTTCACCAACGCCTCCGGCTGAATGATTTCCTGTATCTCCCAGACTCGGTGTACTTTCTAAAGCTCACTCAGAACTTTCCGTGTGTGCAGTTTTCTTTAAGGGGGCGTACGAAAGGACTTCACACATCAGTGGCTCCAAGATAGGAGGAATTCTGATGACTGCAGCGCACACAAGTCCTCTAATACGGCACAGGAAAGTTTATTATGTGTTACTTTCCATCCAGATCTCTCAGGTCTTCAGGGACTTTTAAATCCAGACTAAAGACTTGTCTTTTTGTCGCTGCTTTTAATTGAACTATTCACATCTTAGACTGCACTGTAACTTCTATCCATGTATTTTTTCTTTTAATGTTTATTTTATTAGCTTTTCTTTTTAATGACTGGTTTTAAATGCCATTTTCTTAATGTCTTTGGTTTTTGTAAAGCACTTTGAATTGCCTTGTGTTGAAGGTGCTATATAAATAAACTTGCCTTACTTAAACCAGAGTAAACCAAGAGGGACCTCTGGATGCATCGCCTACTGCGAGTCCTGTCAGAAAACATACTGTGATATGACTGCTGCCATTACATGTCATTTTCTTTATACAGGTTAACATCCACACATAGATGCACTACAGTTCAGATGTTAGCATGCTCAGAGCCATATTTTTAGGTTATAGAAGTAATAACTTTAACGTAAAGATACATTTGTCGATATGTTGTCTACCTGATAATCAAGTAAGCAAGCAAGTACTGGGTTTAAGAGTTCAAACCGGAGAGACGTGATGTAAGGAATACATATTTATTGTTACACGTCATATGAATGAAATGATTGCCCTGATAATGCAACAGGAGAATGGAATGGTGTTCGGCGATTAGGTCTAGATGATGTGGTGGTGATGAGTGGGTGGGACCGGTCTGAAGGAGGAAGGTTTAGCTTTGTCCTGGAGGAGACGGGAGGCGAGAGGGGTGGAGGCGGGTTGCGTGTAGTCACCTGAAATACAACTGACAGGGAGGGAGAGCAGGTATGTAAGGAATTTAGCCTGTGCAGCGATTGGCTGCTGAGGGGTGACGCCCTCGTATTTAATGAGGGGGAAGGGAGCGAGTGACGTGTAAGTGACTCGTGTTAGGTCTTCCTTATTGAACTTGCGCTAAAGCTTTCATTAGTTTCCTGACATGGAATAAACAATGCTTCAGGTGGATTTCTATTGAAAAGGGCCCTGATATGTTTTTGAGGCTTTTCCCTTTCATAGGTTTGTGTGCATGGAAATGGTCTGCAAAGGCTACAACACTACATACTGATATACACCTGACATCAGCAGGAGAGGACTCTTTAAAGTAGAGACACTACATAATGATATACACCTGACATCAGCAGGAGAGGACTCTTTAAAGTAGAGACACTACATACTGATATACACCTGAACATCAGCAGGAGAGGGACTCTTTAAAGTAGATACACTACATACTGATATACACCTGAACATCAGCAGGAGAGGACTCTTTAAAGTAGAGACACTACATACTGATATACACCTGAATATCAGCAGGAGAGGACTCTTTAAAGTAGAGACACTACACACTGATATACACCTGACATCATCAGGAGAGGACTCTTTAAAGTAGAGACACTATAATGATATACACCTGAACATCAGCAGGAGAGGACTCTTTAAAGTAGAGACATACACACTGATATACACCTGAACATCAGCAGGAGAGGACTCTTTAAAAGTAGAGACACTACATACTGATATACACCTGAACATCAGCAGGAGAGGACTCTTTAAAGTAGAGACACTACATACTGATATACACCTGAACATCAGCAGGAGAGGACTCTTTAAAGTAGAGACACTACATACTGATATACACCTGAACATCAGCAGGAGAGGACTCTTTAAAGTAGAGACACTACATACTGATATACACCTGAACATCAGCAGGAGAGGACTCTTTAAAGTAGACACTACATACTGATATACACCTGAACATCAGCAGGAGAGGACTCTTTAAAGTAGAGACACTACATACTGATATACACCTGAACATCAGCAGGAGAGGACTCTTTAAAGTAGAGACACTACATACTGATATGAACCTGAAAATGAGCACATTAGCGTCCCTTTGAGAAAAAAGCATGTTACAGAACTGTTAAAGCTCTGAGTGAAGACTCGAAGCATGTTGGAGCCACGTTTGACATGTTGTAAGGATACTTCTTAGATTCTGTGCTGCTGCTGGGTGTCTGTTCAGAGGCAGCAGTGCCTCAGACACACCATGTAAAATGCAGGAAGGGTTATAAGCTCTAATCTCTTCCCCGTGACCCAGATGAAATCCTGAGCACACCCGGCCCTCGTCTCAGAAGAACCTCCCTCCTCCAGCTCGCCTGTGATCTGTGCAAACAGCCGCTCCGTGGATGAATGGACTTTGTACACCCTCAAGAACACCAAATACCAAAGCCTGCTACCTAAAGAGGGCTTACATGAATCAGCTGCAGATATTAATCACTGTGGTTTAACAATGACTATCAACCTTTCATAAAGTCAACAAACAAGTTAATAAACCAGTTTTAGTCTAAACGTTGTTGTCTCTAAACTAAAAATAGAATTACATAACAATGTTATTGACATTACAGAGGGATAACAATTGTTGAATATGCTGCACACGGATCACAAGGGCCTTTAGACCTCACTAATTGTATATTTCCATCTGCAGGTTGTCTTATTATTTAGCTTTTAGCAACCGCTTTTGAGACAGTAACTGATATTGTGAGAAAATGCAAAAACATTTTCGTATACTACTTTTGTTGGACGATATACTGCCCTGGAAATAATTCAGATATTATAAATATAAACAATATTATTGTCATTAATGCAACCTATAAAAGTATAGTACACAAAGAGCATTCAGCTTTTAAAGGGGCCCTAACATACTCATTTTCAGGTTTGTTTTTTATATGTAGTGTCTCTACTTTAAAGAGTCCTCTCCTGCTGTGTTCAGGTGTATATCAGTATGTAGTGTCTCTACTTTAAAGAGTCCTCTCCTGCTGATGTTCAGGTCTATATCTATGTGTGTCTCTACTTTAAAGAGTCCTCTCCTGCTGATGTTCAGGTCTATATCAGTATGTAGTGTCTCTACTTTAAAGAGTGCTCTCTGCTGATGTTCAGGTGTATATCAGTATGTAGGTCTCTTTAAAGAGTCCTCTCCTGCTGATGTTCAGTGTATATCAGTATGTAGTGTCTCTTTAAAGAGTCCTCTCTGCTGATGTTCAGGTGTATCAGTAGTATGTAGTGTCTCTTTAAAGAGTCCTCTCCTGCTGATGTTCAGGTGTATATCAGTATCTAGTGTCTCTTTAAAGAGTCCTCTCCTGCTGAAGTTCAGGTGTATATCAGTATGTAGTGTCTCTACTTTAAAGAGTCCTCTCCTGCTGATGTTCAGGTGTATATCAGTATGTAGTGTCTCTACTTTAAAGAGTCCTCTCTTGCTGATGTTCAGGTGTATATCAGTATGTAGTGTCTCTACTTTAAAGAGTCCTCTCTGCTGATGTTCAGGTGTATATCAGTATGTAGTGTCTCTACTTTAAAGAGTCCTCTCTGCTGATGTGCAGGTGTATATCAGTATCTAGTGTCTCTACTTTAAAGAGTCCTCTCCTGCTGATGTTCAGGTGTATATCAGTATGTAGTGTCTCTACTTTAAAGAGTCCTCTCCTGCTGTTCAGGTGTATATCAGTCTAGTGTCTCTACTTTAAAGAGTCCTCTTGCTGATGTTCAGGTGTATATCAGTATGTAGTGTCTCTACTTTAAAGAGCTCTCCTGCTGATGTTCAGGTGTATATCAGTATGTAGTGTCTCTACTTTAAAGAGTCCTCTCCTGCTGATGTTCAGGTGTATATCAGTATGTAGTGTCTCTACTTTAAAGAGTCCTCTCCTGCTGATGTTCAGGTGTATATCAGTATGTAGTGTCTCTACTTTAAAGAGTCCTCTCCTGCTGATGTTCAGGTGTATATCAGTATGTAGTGTCTCTACTTTAAAGAGTCCTCTCCTGCTGATGTTCAGGTGTATATCAGTATGTAGTGTCTCTACTTTAAAGAGTCCTCTCCTGCTGATGTTCAGGTGTATATCAGTATGTAGTGTCTCTACTTTAAAGAGTCCTCTCCTGCTGATGTTCAGGTGTATATCAGTATGTAGTGTCTCTACTTTAAAGAGTCCTCTCCTGCTGATGTTCAGGTGTATATCAGTATGTAGTGTCTCTACTTTAAAGAGTCCTCTCCTGCTGATGTTCAGGTGTATATCAGTATGTAGTGTCTCTACTTTAAAGAGTCCTCTCCTGCTGATGTTCAGGTGTATATCAGTATGTAGTGTCTCTACTTTAAAGAGTCCTCTCCTGCTGATGTTCAGGTGTATATCAGTATGTAGTGTCTCTACTTTAAAGAGTCCTCTCCTGCTGATGTTCAGGTGTATATCAGTATGTAGTGTCTCTACTTTAAAGAGTCCTCTCCTGCTGATGTTCAGGTGTATATCAGTATGTAGTGTCTCTACTTTAAAGAGTCCTCTCCTGCTGATGTTCAGGTGTATATCAGTATGTAGTGTCTCTACTTTAAAGAGTCCTCTCCTGCTGATGTTCAGGTGTATATCAGTACGTAGTGTCTCTACTTTAAAGAGTCCTCTCCTGCTGATGTTCAGGTGTATATCAGTACGTAGTGTCTCTACTTTAAAGAGTCCTCTCCTGCTGATGTTCAGGTGTATATCAGTATGTAGTGTCTCTACTTTAAAGAGTCCTCTCCTGCTGATGTTCAGGTCTATATCAGTATGTAGTGTCTCTACTTTAAAGAGTCCTCTCCTGCTGATGTTCAGGTCTATATCAGTATGTAGTGTCTCTACTTTAAAGAGTGCTCCTGCTGATGTTCAGGTGTATATCAGTATCTAGTGTCTCTTTAAAGAGTCCTCTCCTGCTGATGTTCAGGTTATATCAGTATGTAGTGTCTCTTTAAAGAGTCCTCTCCTGCTGATGTTGAGGTGTATATCAGTATGTAGTGTCTCTACTTTAAAGAGTCCTCTCCTGCTGATGTTCAGGTGTATATCAGTATGTAGTGTCTCTACTTTAAAGAGTCCTCTCCTGCTGATGTTCAGGTGTATATCAGTATGTGGTGTCTCTACTTTAAAGAGTCCTCTCCTGCTGATGTTCAGGTGTATATCAGTATGTAGTGTCTCTACTTTAAAGAGTCCTCTCCTGCTGATGTTCAGGTGTATATCAGTATGTAGTGTCTCTACTTTAAAGAGTCCTCTCCTGCTGATGTTCAGGTGTATATCAGTATGTAGTGTCTCTACTTTAAAGAGTCCTCTCCTGCTGATGTTCAGGTGTATATCAGTATGTAGTGTCTCTACTTTAAAGAGTCCTCTCCTGCTGCTGTTCAGGTGTATATCAGTATGTAGTGTCTCACTTTAAAGAGTCCTCTCCTGCTGATGTTCAGGTGTATATCAGTATGTAGTGTCTCTACATGTCTCCATGCTTTAATGTTCAAAAAGCTCTTAATGTTTCTCATACTGCCTGTGCTGCAGCACCTCTTTTCACCCTCTGTCTGAAACCAGAGCCCAGTCTGCTCTGACTGGTTAGCTGGCCGGCTTGTTGTGATTGGTCAACCGCTTTGAGATGTCCCGCCCCTTAGCCTATCACGTACAATTTGT
The DNA here is from genome assembly GCA_023974075.1 of Chaenocephalus aceratus. Classification (NCBI taxonomy): domain Eukaryota; kingdom Metazoa; phylum Chordata; class Actinopteri; order Perciformes; family Channichthyidae; genus Chaenocephalus; species Chaenocephalus aceratus. Next base: position 45,054 of record JAMFTG010000081.1, read on the forward strand.
TGGAGCGCTAGTGATATCACAGGGAAAACAACATGCTTTTAATTCACAACACCGACTGAAGTGCGGATGGGGCAGCATGACATGACGGTTGACTGCTCAGTAGTGTTATAGTCGGAAGAAGAAGACATCCTTTGTTTGTTACAAGATGCCGATGTTGGTATTTTCTGTCAGTTTTTAAATATGAAAGCCACATTCAAAAGTATTTGTAGGCTACGACTCGGCAAGACGCATTTGAGCCATCAAAGTTTAAAACGGAAAGCTGCGTCACTGTTTACTAATCATATAAATCAAGGAAAGGAACTTATTAACCTCAGCTTCATTTTGTCCGCCGTATTTGTTGCGTCTTTCTTGCGACGGGCTCTCTCTCCTCCTTCTTCTTCCTCCTCTTCATCTGCAGTCCTCATAGTTCAGCTGCAGGATTCAATGAGCCACCAGAGCCGCTCGTTCATCATTTCACGCATTCTCCCATTTCTTAGATAGATGGATGAGAGCTTAACATTTTCATTTCTGTTGTGCTCGAAGACATAAATCAAAAGTTCAAAATGTCCTCAAGATTTTACCCTTGACAGGAAAGTAAATGGGAATCCTGCAGAGTTCTGTCTACATCCCCCCACAAAACATTTCTTTGAATGTTTGCTGTCAAAGTGCCCCCCGATATAATTGTATTTTTTTTGTTGCAATCTTCAGTCAATTGGCTGCATTTGTAGACGTCTTGTCATACGATACTTGGACATGTCTGCATCTTATGATGAGTTGAGTTTTGTTGAGTCATTGCCCAGGTTATTAAAAAATGTGAAGGCATGAGCAATGATGCTTCTTTCTAATGATGGAAGAACGACAACAAGGCCTGCAGTCTTACTAAAAGTTTCCATTCAGAACTTTATTTTCTTCTACAAGTCTATCGTCAACTAAAAAAGTACTAAAAGTCCTCTGTCATCATCCTGTTGGACCTGTCTGCTGCATTCGACACGGTGAACCATCAGATCCTCCTTCGCACTCTCCAAGAACTTGGAGTTTCAGGCTCTGCACTTTCCCTCCTCACCTCACACCTCAAAGACCGTACCTACAGGGTAACTTGGAGATGGTCCGAGTCCGACCCTTGTCAATTACTACAGGGGTCCCTCAGGGCTCTGTTCTTGGTCCTCTCCTCTTCTCCCTGTACACAAACTCGCTCGGATCTGTCATTAGCCGCATGGTTTTTCATACCACTGCTACGCTGACGACACCCAACTAATCTGTCCTTCCCCCCTCAGAGACCCAGGTGGTCGCACGCATCTCTTCTTGTCTAGCTGACATCTCGCAGTGGATGTCCGCTCATCATCTCAAGCTCAACCTTGACAAAACTGAACTGCTTTTCCTTCCGGGAAAAGATAGTCCCACTCTTGACCTGACTACAACATCGGCACCTCTGTTGTTTCCCCGACCCAGACTGCAAGGAATCTGGGTGTGACCCTAATAACAACCTGTCCTTCACTGCAAACATCGCTGCTACAACCCGCTGCTGCAGATACATGCTTTGCAACATCAGGAGGATGCGTCCCCAGCTGACCCAGAAAGCCACGCAGGTTCTGGTCCAGGCTCTCGTCATTCACGCCTAGACTACTGCAACTCCCTCCTCGCTGGTCTACCTGCATGTGCCATCCGACCTCTGCAGCTCATCCAGAATGCAGCGGCTCGCCTGGTCTTCAACCTTCCTAAATGTTCCCACACCACGCCGCTCCTCCGCTCCCTCCACTGGCTTCCGGTAACTGCTAGAATTCACTTCAAAACACTGGTGCTTGCGTACCATGCTGCGAAAGGATCTGGCCCTCCCTACATCCAGGACATGGTTAAACCGTACACCCCAGCACGTGCACTCCGCTCTGCATCAGCCAGACGGCTCGCTGCACCCTCGCTGCGAAGGGGACCCAAGTTCCCATCAGCAGAAACACGTGGGTTTGCTATCCTGGCTCCAAGATGGTGGAATGAGCTCCCATTGACATCAGGACAGCAGATAGCTTACACACCTTCCGGCGCAGACTGAAAACTCATCTCTTTCGACTCCACTTCGAGCGATAGAACTATTAACAAAGCACTTATATACTAATAAAGGGCTGGCTTATCTATAGCCAGTTGAGTAGCACTTGAAATGCTTGGCTCTATGAAACCTGATGTACTTTATGATTCTGTTTTCTTCAAGGTTGTGTCTTCCTGGTCGAATGCACTTATTGTAAGTCGCTTTGGATAAAAGCGTCAGCTAAATGCAATGTAATGTAATGTACTATTCAATCAATCAATCAATAGGATACGGCTGTAAGGCCTTTTAGTCGCTCGTAAATAAGTAGATCACTGTTCTCTATATACTATGGATGCTGGCAACAGTCACATCGTCCAAAGTGAAGGTGATGTTTGAGCGGTAGTGGTGGAGGCGGGACTTGAGACAGTTAACCGTCTTGGATGTGACAACGCTTTCTGGCAGATCATTCCACAAGTCAACCACACGCAGGCTGAACAAGTTGTGGCGGATAGCCAGTCTTGAGGTACTGTCTCTTCAACTCGAGGCAGTGTCCACGAGTCCTGGTGTTATAATCCCGTTGTCGTGGGCATGATGGAGTTTTGGTGAACTGCTCTCATATCTTTATGTTAACAACTTTCCATCTTCTTTACTTTTATTTTGAACCAAACATTCCCCAGCGTTTTTAAGTTGGTGATTTAACGAGGATAGTTTAATCCCAGCATTAGAAGTGTCCTAACTGCCTGATATTTATTGTTGTTTTAAATATCACAAACACCCCTTTCATACTCAGTTGATTAATGTTCATATACAACCATTGCTAAGCCGAGCTTTACCTGCAGTATGGTTACCAGCTAACTTCTGTTATCTATCAGAGTTACGATGATCTGAAAATCCGAGGATATTAGTACCTGACAGAGTTCACACTCTTTCACTATTGTGCAAAATGAGTTTCATTACAGGACGAAGGCACAAAGAAATAGGCAGTCACACAGATAATTGATTTTCCTTTGTTCTCTTGTGTATCAGAGCTGTGCAGCCTTACGCTTTTCGGCAAGAGTCATCTGGAAAAAGGCACAAAAAGATATTCTGCACCTCCTCGAATTGTCTCTTCCTTTAGAGGAATACCACTTGAAAAATGGCCTGTCTTTTGAAACGCCCTGTACAATGCAGCTGAGCTCTGAATGTGAATAGCTCTCAGCGCCAGACAGGGTAGAAGTTAGAAGCTCTTTAAGGCAAAAGTTGCATAGATGTGCAAACACTATATCATTCATGGCTACAGCAGCTTTAGTTAAACATGTGGTTAATCGTGTGATTAATTACTTTTCAATTGAGGGAACTTTGGGATTTTACTTTAGCCTTTGCAGACCATCTCCATGCACACAAACCTACAACACACTACAGGAAAGAGAAGATTGGGTTGGACATGGACACTGGTCATTAGAAATTAATAGGAACAATATTGTATCCACGTCACGTCTTGAGGGTTATTTGTGAATATACTACGTTTTGCCCTGTGGACCAACGTAGCCATTACACGTTTTTTTGTGACACTGGGTTGGAGAAAACCCTTTAAAAGCATACAGCATAACAAGGCCTCTTTAAATCAGGATTTATTCTATGTGATGTATATTTACACTTTTTCAAAACCTCTTGTGAGTCCTTTTTAAAAGCAATAAAATACTTCATGCTCTCTGTCATTTAAAGGTGGGGTAGGTCATTTTGGAGAAACCGGCTCGAGTGCGCTAGAATTTGAAAATACACAGCCGGAAGACATCTGCCGCTTCCTCACAGAGCCCCCTCCAACGCACACAAACGCGCACATGACCAATGAGGGCACGAGATAAGTTTGTGTGCACAGATGGAAGGCCACGGCTTCCACAGAGGAAATTTTTTAATGGATTTGTTGTCAAAGCACTTCAGATATTCATTGCTATCGGGACGTTAAGAGCATTCCATGGAATATAACAACAAGTGCATCTCGAGCCGGTTTCTCAAACTGACCTACCCCAGCTTTATGGTTGTTTTTATCCAGTTTGCAATAATAAACCTAATTGGTTACTTTAAAAAGCATACAGGCAAAAATACAGGAATGGAAACAAGGAGAGGCACAACAACCTGTCTATTTCTCCTGGGACTAAAATATAATTAGAGACGGTGCATTCATAGTCATACAATCAACAAAGAGTCATTCAACCAAGTGCCTGAGAGTTAAAAAGGAAGCAAAACAACAAAGGAGAGATTTTAATTCACATCAAGTCACGCTTCCAGATACAGCAGCCAAACAGGCAAAGTGTTCAAAGGTACAAAATGTTGTCCAGAAGAAAGACTGACTTATAGCATAATCTTAGAGCATCCACGGTCGTGTATTTCGTTTTTTTTTAATACAGAAAACAGTATCAAACATTAGGCAAAGTCATCTCATGACAAAACCAAGAACGTACGCATGCATTTTAGTTTTCTTTTTTTTTACCATAATATAGAGCTTGCATACAAAGGCAGACAGATTACAAAATCAAAAATCACATGTCGGTTGTATTCATGACATATTCATCGGAGACAGAGAGAGGGGGTCGCTGTCGTGTCGAGGATTATATTGAGATGCCAACAAGGTTTCACAGCCGGTTTGTGCATCGCAAATCAACGGAGAGGTGTTAACACTTTAAAAAACAGAGAGCTGCTTTTCCCAGCTTTGAAAGTGTGCATAAAGTAAAGTCATATATTTCAACAATGAAACTAGGGGTGAGGAGGGTAACATAACAACACAAATAGACATCGGGGTGTGTGTCAGTAGCTACCAGCTGGAATAAGCAAACAATTATCTGATTTTGAATCGGCATGCTCCGAAAGTCAAAACATGCCCGGCCTATCTGACAGTGACGTGAATTTGGTGAGGGAAAGCTGTTGAAGCCTGACAGGAAATCCTGAACGTGTGCGGAGGGATTTTCGTACCA